>VWZY01005822.1:142413-158994 GCA_013399075.1 Chloroceryle aenea
TGCGGGAGTTTCGCCTGGCAGGCGGCCCGCAGGAAATAAGTCGCCGGTTGGGGAACGTGCGTGGAGAGTGGGGGTCGTAGAGCTTGCCCGCCTTTCTACGTGAGCTCGACTCGGGCCCAGAGGATGAGGTGCTCGGTGCTGCGGTTGTGACCCGAGGTGCTGGCTTCGCTGTGGAGGTTGCCGGCTTTATTATCTTCTGCTTTGCGCAGCCGGCTGTAAATACCCCCTGACCCTTTTTCGGGTGGCCTGACGCCGCACGCCTTTAGGGGTGAGATCTGGAGCTGCGTGGTGTGCCTGGGCTGGGGCGGGCAGGTGGGAAGTGGGGAGGCCCGGCTGCTCCCTCCTGGAGAAGGGCCCTACAGCGTGTGGTAATGCTTATGTAAGAAGCGGTCTCTCCCTGCCGTGAAGAACAGGGCTTTTTCTGTCTTTCCTACTTATGTCACGTTAATCCATTTTTTGAGACCTTCTGCAGTCTTTAAGGTTTGTAAACAAAGGAGAATAGTAGACATTACAGGCAAAAAATGCCATGCCTTTATTTACCAGTGAAAAATATTTCTGTAGTGATTGACTCATAAATAGTAGCCATTTGTGACCTCCTTCAAAATATATTTTTTTAAGTCTGTAAGTGTTGCTGTATTCGTTTTTTCTGCAATTTTTAGTACAAGAATTTTTGTTAACTTGTTCCATGGATTTGGAACTTGGATATTTGTGTTAAGGGGCTTGGTATGTGTAATGTACCCCTAGAGATCTAACTTGGGAGGGGAATAAGGAAATAACTGTTAATTAACTTTCTTTAGTAGGCTAATGAAGATTAATTAAATATTGAAACAAATATTTTTTAAGGTGACAGCTGTTAAGCTATAGCCACTTTAACTTTGGTTTATCTGTAACCTTGGCTTGTTTTTGCCAGTTATCTTAAAAACTACCGGCCTGTGCATGAGAAACTGTTTTTTTGTTTCTAGTTAGTTTTAATAACAATGGTAATCAGCTGCTTTTTTTTTTTTTTGTCATGAAAAAGATTTGATTAATTCCTAAACTCACTGGCATGAAGAAATTGTTGTCTTTTTCTTTGTGACCACCATTATTTGGAAGGATCCTCAAAAGTCTTAGAAAACAGCATAAAGCTGCATAAAGCAGCTGCTTGTCCAAAACACAGGATTCACTTCATTTATATCAATCTTACAAGTTGCTACTGATGCGAGAGCAACTTAATTCTGATGGAGATAGGAACTGAGCAACATGCGTTCGAAGAAATACCAAGGAATACCTTCCCTTGGAGATGCTGGAAAGAGATTAGTATCTTTCCTCAGTTCAGCAGCTGGAGTTCATAGTGCAGATGCAAAAAGGCACATGATGCCAGTAAGATGTCAACAAATGTGTGTGTTGTGGAAAACTGTATACGCCTGCTTAGTGTTTCATGTTGCACTGTAAAAACCATTCCCTCAGCTCCAGTTGGTTTGCTTCTCTTCACACAGACATACGGATAGCTTCTCTTTCGGTTATCTGGAACTCTTTATGTTTGTGTGTTGATTTGCTCTCTTTCTGAATCCCATTTTAGTTCCGGATACACCTGGCAATGTTTGATGTGGTTATGGAGTGGACAGTCCACCGTCGTTTTGCTTTTTAAGCTCATGTTTGTGTCTAGTGCCTTCAATATGACTCAGGCATTTGTGCCAGTTTCCCTGCCTTTTATAATATTTCCTTTCATTTTAGAGAAGCCCTGCTGCTTTGTAATTAGTTGCCTACTTGAAAGGAACATTCAGAAGTGGTGTTTACTTAATCTCGTGGAGTTTTTCTGGAGAATTTTTTTTTGTTGCATGTCTTGAGTTTTGACATGTTTTAAAAGGGACTTATTCTAAGTATTTTCACTTTTTTTTTTTTTTTTTTTTTTTTTTTTTTTTTCTGATTATTCTGTCATGCAAGTCTGGTACTACAGGAAGTTAAACTGCCTGTTTCACAGGCCTGGAAGCCGATGCTTGTTATTTATGACTCATATAGTTAAGGTGGCAGCAGCAGCAACAGGAACTTTATCAATATTGACCTAGAGAAATCTTGACAGTCTTATTTTATATTTTAACTTCTTAGCAGTCAGTTAATTAGTTATTGGTATTTCAGGTTCTAAACATAGGCAGTGTCTGTATCTCAAATGGCTAAAAATTAAATGAGCAACTGTGGAGGATGAAATATGTATCCTCCTGTCATTTAACTTCATCCTGGTTACACACTGGAAGTGGAGATTTTTTTCTTTTTTGTGAGGTCGATGAGGTACACAAGCTTTACTTGCGTGGCTTAGTCTTCCTGTGATCCAGGTCTCTGAGGTGGGTTGTCACAGACTGCATCATCTTGGGCTGTTACTAATGCTCTGTGTGCAGGTCCTCTGGGTATTCTATCCTCTGCAGAGGCGCTTTGGGATTGCTGCCCAGATTTTCTCGGAATGTGCTGATACAAATGTGGTTAGGCAGGCTGGTAGGTGTAGGCTTGTGAGGATGGCTGTGATGGGGAGGGGGGTGTGGATAAATAATGCTGAATAACTAGTTAATAAACCAAACCTTGGACTGTCAAGAAACTGTGGAGTCAAAAAGGACTTCAGAGCAGTTCAGTTTGTTGATTCAATCTAGATTTTTTCTTTTTTTCCCCTGAAGGCATTAATATATTTTGATTTTAGTGAATTAGATTCCCATCTTTCAGGTGCCTATCTGAACACGTCAAATCTGTGATCTAAAAAAATGAGGAGCCCCTCTTAGTGTGACTGGATTTGAACTGATCAAATGCAGGTAGAGTGCTGATCCTATAACAATCCATAGAATTTTTTTCTGCATACCTGGTGGATTTGTTAATCTTTGGTAATATGTGGTAGACTCTGGGTTCAATTCCCTGGTCTTACCTGCTTATTATGAAAAATTAAATACACAGGATATTATACAGATTACCTCTAAATGATATACTGGCTATACGATTGAGTGTGTACTGCAACTGCTCATAGTGTATCAGTGGACTCTAGAAATAAATCTTTAAAGAAAATTGTAACTTCATAGCTCTGTAATATGTATCCTTATTTCCTGAACTGATTTTCTCCTCCCTTGTATAAAACTTGCTAGATTTTATTTTTCTTCTTACTGTCTTTAGTTTGTTTTTTTTTTTTTTGTCCGATTTGAGTACCCCTTTAATGTGAATGCCTGTTCACTGAAGTTTCTATCAACAGCTAAGAAGTTTGTTTACTTAATTGGTTTTGCAGTAAAAGCTGTTTTTCACAGAGTATGTTACATATTTGTTCGGAATGATTTGCTTCATTTCACAACTGAATGAGTCTTGGGAGATTAGGAATTTAGGAATTCATTTGGTTTTTAGGTTGAAATAACA
Source organism: Chloroceryle aenea (assembly GCA_013399075.1). Taxonomy (NCBI): domain Eukaryota; kingdom Metazoa; phylum Chordata; class Aves; order Coraciiformes; family Cerylidae; genus Chloroceryle; species Chloroceryle aenea. The sequence continues at coordinate 145,774 of VWZY01005822.1, forward strand.
GTTTTCCAGTCACATCACCACAACAGCTGTATAGCAATTCGTATTGTTAGACCAGATAGGAGGGGAAAAAAGGGAGGGGAATTGTTTCTTCTAGATAACTACTTACATAGCAAGTTTGAGTAGCCCGTTTGCTGACCAACTCTCTCTAAACCTTTAATTTAATGGGTAAATACACTCTTCTTACTTGAAATTACTGGGCTACTCTAGTGAACTGCAAAAACTGAGTATTTTACTGGAAATGCTGACTGGATCCTAATGACAGCGTTACTGTGCACGACTGCAGTGTTGCACTGCTTTATTAGTGCACTTGGTATGCTCACCATGTCTGGCCTTCTCAGCAGAAATTTTTGAGTGCTGTCCTTGTTAGACGATTTAAATTGTATGGGTGCAAGACATCTTTCAGTTTTCTTGCTGCTGACTGCATGGGAAAGAGCTGTTTTGATGGATTGGTGACTCATGTACTCTCTGGACTTCTAGATTGTTTTTTGTTTTGTTTTGTTTTTTTCTACAGGCTCACACAGGGAAATACTTTTCTGAGTGCATACCTGATAAACCTTCTCATCCCGTTCTTTCCCTACTCTTTGTTTTTTCATCTCAAACTGATGTTGTAAAGATCTAAATCCAAGAAAGATGGGGATCTTCTGTACTTCAAATTTCTTTCTGCTTCCTCCCAAGAAGACGACAGATGTATACAAGTTCTGAGAAGTGTGTGGATGCAACCCAGCTGATTTTAGTCTAATTTCAGTTTTGGAGCTGTGACACTGAACTTTTCTGTAGTTACACATAAGAATTTAATATTTTGGGTTGGGTTTATTTTTATTTTTGTTTCCCCTCTTCCAGGTTGATTCAGCAAATTTTACCCTATATGAAAAAAACCCCGCTTTTCGTGATGATGTTTTTAGTTTTAGAACATATAACTGAAAAATAATTTGAAGTGGGAACTGATCAAATTCTGCTTGTTAATAGACATACCTAAAGTAACGAGAATTTTATAGATGTGAGGTACCAAATTGTTTCTTCTGGTTTCTAGTCAATATCTCCAAGTATTTCAGGTTGTAATCCTGCAGGAGAATGAGTGTCTTGTTCACAGATGTTAGGCTGAATGTTGCATGATCAAATCTGTTTTTGAAATTCTGATCCAAACTGGAATTATTGTATGATTCTGTGATCTTTCTATGGTGATTTTTGGTGGCAGTAGAATAAGTCTTAAATTTGCAGATATTCCAGTGTACTTCTGTAACCATTAAGTAACTTTATAATTAATGCTTTCTTAAGAAACTCTGATCTCTTTATGTAATTTTGCACCTGCTTGGGTAAATGGATGTACATTTTGTGTGGCCTTTTGTACTGCTTTACCAGTGAGTGTGTTCTGCCTGTGATGGGATAGGTTTATGTCTGTGTTAGTACATAAACAACAGTTACTCTGGCTTAAGTGGCATAACTCACAGCTTCATCTGTAATGGTAAAATTTTATGTGATGACAAAAGCTCATAAAGAAAACACTATTAAAGGGAAAGTGTGTGATCTTTCAGGGCTTTTTTGAGTTTACTGTTAATGGAATGAACTGGGACAGAGTTGTGATAGCATTTCATTTACATTTTTTAGTCATGTTTTGCTAATTCTGCTGTTTTCTTTAAAGTTAACTAGCAAAATACTTTTGACAAAACTGGCATGTTGGGTGAGGGAGGGTTTTTTGAAAGGCACTGTTAGAAAGCAAAAATGTTTCCATTAACATTAATCAGTTATGATGGGAAAATTTTAAAAGGTGGTTTTGGTCAAATAGCACAACTGTGCTTGCACTCACTTAGGAAGAACTTCAGCTTTCACATCCTAAGACTGTTTTTTTTCTTATCCTGATTTGGAACAGGGAGATGTTTGAAATCATGGGGGGGGCAAAATTGAAACACAGACTAGTGGCATCCCAGTTCTGTTTTTAAGCCCATTTTGTGGCCATGTACAACAGTGACCTATTTTTTTGTCTATGTGAGCAACTCTTGCCATCATCATCATTTATCTAAAGGTTTTAGAGGTTTAATGTTGTGTGGGGTTTTTTTTGTTTGTTTGGTTTGTTTTTTACACCAATCAAAATGATGTATTGTGAGAGCTCTTTACAATATAACCAGCTTAGCAGTGGACTGTGGTGCTGGCCTGTATGACGTTCTGCTAGACCTTGGCAGCAGTTACAGCCGAGGCTTTATTTAACACGTCTGCGTTCCTAGTGGAGTTAATTTTAAAGAGGTTCTTATTAGTGTTGGATGCTTTGTCAGTCAGTGCCAGCATATGTTGCAGAGTTACAGTGGCTGCTTCTCATAGCCTATCCATCATGACATGATGTGGGTTTCAAAGTTTGTTTTGCTTTTGTTTTAACAGGGTTTGAAATTTAGATTGTTTCCTTAGGATGAAATAAATGCTGCACTTTCAGTTCTTTTAGATTCTGTGTGTATGAATTTGGGAGGCAAAATTTTTCAGCTTAATTTGGGTGTGGTAAATTTCAATTAACTTTCAGTATTAGGAGAATTCCATGGAATTCTGCATTTGGAATAATTAAGGAAAATAAAAGCTCAAGTGAAAATTTCCTTCTTGTCCTACATGTTTGGTTGTTACTGATAATTGGAAAAGGTTTGATGGGTATGACGGTGTCATCTGAAATCAGGTGCTTGTTGTCACTTTACGTGGGTACTTTTATGACAGAGTGAAAACCTGTAAGTCAGTTCCCACCCACCCATAAGCCCTGATTTACTTGGAAAAGTAACCTAGCAAAAAACTAGGAGGCAGCTTGATTTTGAAGTTGAAATTAATTCTGCAGACTTGGCAAAACCAAAGACTTTTGAAAATTTAAGGGCATTTAAAATGTTTAGATATGAATTACTTGAGCTGTGTGTTGAACATAGGCTTGTATATCAGTGTGAAGGCTGGCCGAACAATTCGTGTAGCTCCCAACTTTTTGTACAATACTAGATGTAGTTTAAACTAAATTTTTATTCATGCTAAATATTCAGTACTAATATTCTCTAGTAGCTGCTTGGGCAATGGTTTTGTTTGTTCATTTTAAGTATTGATAGTCTTCTGGCTGACCTTTTAATTCGTTTTGGGAGGCATTGTGAAATGCAGGTACTGTGTAGGATGCTCAGTGTCAAGTGGAGGCCCTTCTGTGCGAGGGGAAGGATGTGCTGCTGTCTTTGGGGTTTGTAGAGCTGTTGCAAGAGCTCTGCAAGAAGTGCTTGCGTTTATTTACATGACTGGAAAAGCCAGGCTGTGGGCTAGATGATGTCAAGCAGCAGCCCTGTAACCTGTGGTTTACTGAGCCACATCTTAGTTTTTATCTGTCCTGACTTCTTGAGCTGAATTAATTTTGTGTCAGTGTAGCTTCTGATGTGCACATGAGCAGTTCATGGTAACATCTTGGCCATGGCACAGAGCTTCATCTGAGGGTCATATGTTTGTTCCCGTACAAAAAAAGGAAGAGTTTGGTGGTTTTTTGGCTTCTCTAGATGAGCATGGCTTCATTTCATGCTGTACTTCATGTTAGCTTCAAAGTGTGAAACTCGGACAACTGCAGAAGCTTGTGAAACTTTAACAAGGACAATATAAATGAACTCCTATAAAACTTTATTTAAAAAAACATAGTTTAAAGTGCAGATTTTTTCTGTTGCTTTGGCCAGGATGCAGGTCTTCCCAATTGTCCCCCTAATAATTTGGATTGGGATCCTTTTCTTAAATCTGATCTCATCTGGGGACTGATTGTGCTGCAGGTGATTGTTTTCAGTTATTTGAATGGCTGCTTGTGGATAAAAACTGGCTGGATCATCCCTGCATTGGCCCTGAATACTTCAACTGCTTTAATACTGTGTATGTAATTGGTGACTCACAAACACAGCCTGGGGTAAATACTTTTCTGAGGGTGGGTAAGTGGTAAAACCAGAATATTTCATTTAGGAGCAGCTGTCAATCTCAGCTGAAAGCAGAGCTGTGACAGGATGTGGAAACAGATCATTTGGTCTTTAAAGTGGTTCTGTTGGTGGCTAGATCTTCTGAGATCTTCTTATGGACTGTTACTTATCTGTAAAGAAAAAAAAAAGCACCCTTCAATGTCTTAAATCATCCGCGTTCTCTGATTGTATGATGCTCCAAAATTAAATTACTTCCCAGTACTCTGGAGTGAGGATAAAGCCTTTTGTTAGTATGATGCTTTGTGAATTACATTAAGATGACTAGAATACTTGGATTATTGGTCCTAATCTTGAAAACACACAGCCTTCAAATTCCATAAATATATATATTCATAGATGTTAATGAATGTCATAAATTATTTTAAAATGTTAGAATTGGAAAATTATTTATTTCAGTTTGCATTGAGGAAGTTAATCTAGAATGTTTGAAGAACTGGTTTAGTTGGTGGTTATTTCATTTAGGTGGCATAGAAAGAGTGCTAAGCTAAGTGGAGGTGGTGTCTGAATTCTGTTGGTACTTGCTTTATAAAGCTTATCAGGTATTTCCTTTATAAAGCTTAGCATACTAATGTTTATGTAGTACCGAGTGTATTGGGGTCTTGGATGCTACAGTACTACCAATAAGAGTGAAGTTTTATTTGGTGCACAACCTTTGACCATTTTTGTGTTGCTAACCTGCTCCCTGCCCTTTCTCCATGTTACAGTATCACTGTGGAAAAATAGCTAGCAAATTGACCTTTATGTAGCAAAAATAGAATCTGTCCTGCCTGGATTTGAATGTAACTCAGTTGATTCATTCAGTCATTTGTGGCCACACAGGAAGCCCCATTCATATGATCACAAAGCCTAATAGTTGTTTGTACAGTGAGATTGATCTGATTACTCTTCTCTGTCTTGTACTATTTACAGTCTGCTGCCAGCTCACAGAAGGGGAAGAGAATGGCTGCAAAGGAGAAGTTGGAGGCAATATTAAATGTGGCCCTAAGGGTCCCAAGTATCATGCTGTTGGATGTCTTGTACAGATGGGATGTCAGCTCGTTCTTCCAGCAGATCCAAAGAAGTAGCCTGCACAACAACCCTCTCTTCCAGTACAAGTACTTGGCCCTTAATATGCATTATGTGGGTAAGTTCACATGTATTAAAAAACCCACCACTATTGTAGTAAATACCATTTTGCTTACTACAAGAATTTAGTGATAGCATGATAATATATTGATTACAACAAATAGCATATTAATGTATTTGTTGCAATTCTGCTTAAGGGACTATTTATGTTAGCAGTAAAGAAGCCCTCTCTCGGGTCTTCTACTGAACTCTGTTATTTAGCCTTGATATGTAAATAGAGTAAATCTGGTGCCTGGAAACATGATTGATTCCCTGAAATAATAGCAGAGTGACTTTGGCCTGTGTCTGACTCATGAGAAAGCTGCTGTCAAGCGCTGCGCAGACAAGAAGTGTTGTAACTTAAATCACTGGCATTGAATAAAAGACTAGGGAAAAGATTGCCTTGTTTGGATGGTGACTACAGCAGCAGAAGGTTACCTCTCATTGCTGCATGGATATGGCTCTTCAGTTCACAACCTTCTGAAGTGTATATACGCTGTGAATGGATTAGAGCAGGTAAAAAATCCTTGTATTTCAGATAGACAGAATTACTAACACAGTTTAGGGAGCTAAGGTTTGAACCTTGGCCTGGAAGTCTGGCATGCTAAGTGGCTAGTTTTAGGAGATGAAAGGATTGATGTTCTAGGACTTGCTCCCCAGGTGGGTATGTGATTCATCTAGTGACTGCGCAGGGGGTAAATTAGGGATTGGATCCAGGCTGTTGAGGTTGGTAGCCAATGAGGAACTGCCGGAGTTCTGCGGAGCTTGGAGAGAAATGGCTAGAATGTCATTTTCCCCCTCTGCAGTGCTTCTTCCTTATAGATGGCTTTGGAGGATAAAGATGTACTGCAGTCAGCTAAAGGAAACATGCTTTAGTTAAGTAGTTAGGGGGCTGTGATTTTTTTTTTTTATTTTTTAAATTTTGTTTATTTGTGGCTTTGTTGTTTTGTTGATGGGTGTTTTCCCCTCTAAGTAGTATGTCCAGGTTTTTAATCCTGACTGTGACAGTGTTGGTATGTGACTTTTTTTTAATTGAATGTCTATTGTTTGGAAATTATTTACTACCATTAAAAACAAATGTGGCTTCCCTTGTTATGGCTCCACTATGTTCATGCTGGGATACCAATGTACTTTTAGTTCAGAAAGCTGGTTTTACAGTACTATGCACTCTTCATATGCTTGTGGGAGAGGGTACTGTTTGTTACTGGTGAACGTGACACAGGACGGTGGCGTGTAACTATGGCTGCTTTCTCATGAATTTATATGAACACAGGTACCTTTTAGGACTTAGTTTATCAGATAAGCTTCTAATATAGAACTAAAACTGGAACAGTAAGCTATCAAGATGTCACTGGGTAATTTCCATTTGTGACATAGCTTCTCTTTATAGTCGTTTGATGACCTTCTCCTTACTAATGTTGAGATACCTGCCCTTGCTGCAGGGCTTTTTACTGGTGTATTGTTACCAAAGTGCTTCTCACCTGGATGCTATTTTAGTACTAATCCAGTGGATTTTGACTTTGTGCTCCTCATACAAGTGGTGCTTTTGTGCTGGTGCACACTATCAGCAGTTCTTTTTGCTTTTGCGATATTGAGTGTACTTTTACTGCTCTAGCTGGTAGTTGCTGAACAAGATGGGCTTATATATCATCAAGTTGCTTGTTTTAAAAGATTTTTACACAATTTTCAGTGACAAAACTTTGCTAGTACTTTTCAAATGAAGCTGATTTGTTTCAATTGCTTTGTTACTGGGATTTTTAAAGCTGTGTCAGTGTGAGGCTGGGCTAAATCGATTTGCATGCCTACGTGAGATTTTATATAGATTTAACTGCATCAGCTTATAGTATAAAAATTAAAATAACATATCAAAATATGTAAATTTGATTGTAAGGAAAACAAAGTACTTTTCTACCAGTTTGGGGTATTAAGCTTCTTTGAATATATGTTGGGGGAAATTAACTGCCAGTGTGTAATTTAAATAACTTACTGTGGATATGTTTCAATATGCTAATCGTTTTATTTAGGAAAAAAAATCCTGTGTTCATATTAGCAGTTAATAAGCACAGTATCAGTAAATGCTGTGGCAGCTTTGCAGTTATCAGTTGCTGGATTTCTTACATAGGCAGGATAAGATACCATATCACAGAAGTGCTTCTAGCAGCCTAGGAAATTGGGTTCATCTACCTTGAGCATATATGTAAGGAATGATTTGATTAGAGCGCCCTAAAAATTAATAAACTCTACCAATCTAGACGTTGTGAACCTTTTCTTCAAACTAAGGATCCACAGTTCGCAATTTGCTCAGAATTGGGGGTTACTGGCAATATCTCTTCTCTTTAAATGCACTCATTTTCTTTCGTCCATTTGACTTAAAGTCTGAAAAGCCCATTGTTTTTGATCAAGTTAAGTGATGTTTGTTACAGTGTGATTCAAACTCCAGTTATATGGGAACATAATGAAAGCCTCTAGGATGCAATTTAACCTTTGACAAAGCTTTTACTTTTCATACCTTTTCATGAAACAGTGCTTATCTGCTTTAGTGAAAGAAAACATTCACTCCTGATAACCACTCGACCGCAAATCCAACCCCATGGAATTTAACAAAATATGCATAAAGCAGTGCAAACAGCAGATAAATTTCTGGTTAGAATTGGTGAATGTAAACAGAGTAGTTTCGTATAGGACAAATTGTAAATATTTTTGTTAAACTGTCAAAAGGCACTGTAATTGCTGTAATGGCACTGTAATTTTGGCCGGCGTAAAAGGTCTGTGAATGGCCAGTAGTAGGCTTCAACATGTACTTTACTTCTTGCATATAAAGTTTGTGTTACATTCTTTTATTTCATAATACTTTTTTTCTGCATATGAATTACTTCCTAGAATCACCAGTAAAATTGTTTTTTACTTCTGAAAATTTTCCTAGGTTTGTCGAGTGTGCTTAAAAAAGACAAACATCAAACAAGCAACCATTCAGGAATGTCTCTGTCTGGAAAATGTACCGTGTGGGAATCCATATTTGATAGTTACAGAATCATTTTAAGCTTAAAACTTAATTGATCACGCTCAGTATCTTTCTGGAAGTACTTTTGGTACATATTACAGAGAGTTGCCATATAATTTATTGAAAATTTACTTTAAAATAATTTTATGCATGGGGTGTTAAATAAGCCCAAAGCTCAGCTCCTTTAGTTAGTTATTTTGTCATATCTACCAGATAGCAGTAAAAACAAGCAAGAATTGGATAAAAAGACATTGCAACCCAAATTCAGATGCATGTTCCAGTGATATTAAATCAGAAATTCTATCCAAAATAGTAAAATTCTTTTGCACTCTGAAAGGAGTCACATGGAAGGTTTGGTTCTATAATTTGGTTCTTTCATGTCACCTGTTTAAATATTGTAATACAGGTATATGTTTGGGTTTTTTTTCCTTTTGAAAAATCCTGGATTGCAAGCCTTAATGATTGCAAGCCTTACTTGCAAATGGGACCCATGCATGAAAGTACATTTTGTAGTTCTTCCTGGAGTGTTTTGGAGTATCTTGTCAGTAAGCACTACTGTTCCAGGACTCTTTTCCAAATACTGCAAGTCACCCCCTTTTAATTTTTCTTGGTAACCCATCCAGGCAGTCTGGCTGAAGAGAAGCATGTGATCAATCTGTGTGCGGTGTCCTCTGTTAGCAGATGCGGTCCTGACAGTCTGATACCAGGTAGAAGGATCTGGGGGTAAAGAAGGTTAGAAAGCAAACCACCTTTTTTTTTAATTTTATTTTATTTTTTAAAAAATTATTTTATTTTTTTTCCCTTCAGCTGTTAGAGGTGTAATGTGGTTTCGCTAAGATTTCATTAAAATAACAATATATATTTTAAGTAGCCTCTCCTTCAGGAAGGATCTGTGCTGAGAGGCTTGTGAGAAAAGCCATTTAGGTAGGTTGGACTGGCACATTCTGCTACTGACAGACTTCAGTGGTTTCTTCTGCTCTTTACAGTAGGTCTGAGAAGAGTCACTTATTCTTTTGGTGAAGAAAGTGGAAACAGTTGAAACCACATGAATATCCTCCTATGAAGTGTAAAACAATGCTGTTTGTGTGAACTGGTAAATACTCTGGGCTAGATGGGGAGAGAAGAGTCATGAGTTTTAACCTGTAATTATAGTCAGACTTGGAATTTAAGTCACTGTCGCATTGGAGGCATGGAATTACACTAAAAACACAGTGTTTTCTTACCTAAAAATAAAAGCAGGTTTCTATCTTAAATTGTGTTCTTTGTTATTACAAGACAAACACATTATTAGGAAAAAACATAAGGAAACTGTTTAAATACTTGGAATAGGAGGAAGGTGTGTAATCTTTTAGAACCCTGTCTGTAATCACAGTTTCTTGAACTGCACAGTTAATATCTTAATTGCTTGGCCACATTGTTTGCTAGGTGTGAACTACTTGCTATGAATGCTGCCTTTAAAAAGGGGGCTTGAGGGAGGAGAAACCTGAGCTTACTGCCATCCTGTGTTTGATTGTTGTCTACTTTGGTTGGCCTACTTTTCTTTAAGCTCTCGTGCATTAATTAGAAGATCTTTTATTTGGATTGTTTTTTTTTTGTGGTGTCTTTTCCTCTTAAGAGGAAAGATACAGTACTGTGATACAGGAGTACCATGTGAAGCTGCCATATAAAAAGAAAGAAGCAGTCAGTTCATTCTAGAAACAAATTTCCCAAATTGTGAGAAGAGGATGCGTGCCTAAATGTGTAAATGCTGTTAATGCATATGAAGGTGAGGTGCTGCTCAGATTCAGCATCTCTAGGTTTAGTTTCCCTTATCTTCTGTCTCCTTCTTGCCAGCAGCATTTAGACAAATTGGTACTAAAACTATTTTCTGAGTGTTACTATTTTAAAATGTAACTATTTTTAACCAAATGCAGTTTCATAATATGGACTTCCATCTTTTTTCTTTAAAAAAAAAAGACTTGCTACGTCTTCATATTCTCTTCTTGAATAAAATGCGGTGTATGCTGCAGCTGGTAGACACAGAAGAGAGTAGAGAATATGCCGTGCTCAGAATATAGCCTGCCCTTTTTCCTTTTCCAAATGTACAGACTGCTGATTCCTGTACTGCTTCCTTAGTGTCACAGGCATGCACTAAGATGCTTTCTCAGCATATGGTAACTTTTCTGTATAAAGCTGGTATCTCTTTTTGGCAGTCTACATCTCTTTTTATTAAAAAAAAAAAAAGCCAAACAGCTTGCTTGAAAGGAGACACTTAAAATGTTCAGGTTCAGTTGACTCTGAGTACCAATCTAATGACAACATGGCAATTTGTGTTCATAATTTAGAATGCATTGTGACTGTTCTGTGTTCTTTTTCTAGTGCTCTTCAAGTTCTCCATGGTTCTAATTAGTCCCAGAATTCTGATCATTAGGTATGCTGTATTATAGAAACAGCCTCTGAATCATATGGCAGAATGAGAATATGAAGTCCATTTTATTTTTTCGGGCAGTACTGCAAATCTCTGCAAGGAACTCCATTCTTGGATTATTTATACTTAGTGTCCAATCTTACGCATTTGAAAATTCAAGAAACAGCTGTTGAAACTGATGGCACTACCCCAGTAATGAGTAAATTGTTTTGTTGGCATTATTTTCACTGAGATGTGCAGATGTTGATAACGGGATGTCTGATTTCTGTTGATAGTTGCAATGTGCCATGACTTGGTAAATACTAATTTCCTTGTGTGCAAGTATGTTTAGATGTGTGCTTTCTCAGCTTAGAACTAATTTTTCAACATTCTCCGAGGGGAAAATATTTGTCATGTTAGTTCAAAGTACAGAACTTCTTGGAGTGAGTAACATTGGTTTGGGCAGCTCTGGCTGACTGGGCAGGTGAGGAAGGGGAGTGCCTTGGCATTGCCGTGCAAAAGCATCGCTCTCCCAAAGTGCAATACATCTTAAGGCCCACGATGCTTATGCTGCTGTGAACAGATACTCAGGGGTTGTGGGATGGCGTAGATGAATGCTACCCTTTTGGTGGTACAACTGGTGTCTTGGTGGCTGCTTGAAACTGAAGGGTATTTTGGAATTAGGTGCTCTGAATGACTTGGCTTCTGGGTTGATTTCTGTGGAGTGCATTTTGCATGAGCCCTCTGTTGGAGACACCTCTGATGCAGGCAGAATGACATTGCTTTTGTAACAGAGCAGATGAAGAACTCTTCTCACTCTCGGAAGGACAGCGTAGCTGTCCCGATCAGTTCAGAAGACCCCCTTCAGCTGGATTGTCCTTCACAGGATGCTTAATACAAATTGAGGATGTATAGGCTTTTTGTCTCTCCTTTTACCTGGCTTAAAAAAACAAGTGTCTGTTAGGGGTCCTTCTGGGCTTGAGCTAGCCTCTAGTGAAGAAGCCACAGAATCTTCTGCATCATATTTTTATGTAATGTGACTTCTCTGTATAAAAGTACATATTTTTAAAATACCCACTTTTGAGGTAAATGATTTAGACATTCAATTTATTAAATATCTGTGTAGGTTGTGTAACCAGGCTGGTGACTGAAAATAAATGTCCCAGTTGTTACAGTACTACTGCCATATCAAATACAGTCTTTTTAGAAATCTGCCCTGTGTTATTGGTACTTTCATGTTGTGGCCAGATATCTGTCTGAACAAACAAATGAGGACAGTCAAGAGTTAGGCTGGAATGAAATGCTGTACTTAGTAGTGCACTGATCCTGCACTGAGTCAGGAGTTTTGATGGTCTTCTGTGGCTCAAAATTTCCTGTGAAGCTTTGTAAGTCACTGTAAGATGGACCCTATACCCTTATAGGATATGGGCAAATGGGAAGTTAGGGCCCCCCAGTTAATTTCCTGGTAGAATCCAAGCAATTGTGCTTTTACTTTATGGCACTCCAAGAGATGGTGTGGCTTTATTAAGAAATGTTATGAACTCTTTCATGTGCAAAGTACTCATTTTTAAACTAAATCTGCAGGTAACTTTTGAGTAATTCTGTGAAGTGGACACAAGGGATCTGTAATCATGCAAATAAGCACTAAAATGTTTCATAAAGAGAATGAGTTGCAACTTTGATCATGCTCCAACAGCCTCTGTTGTGTGCAGCACGTCAATAAAACTCAGACACCTGAATCGGCAAAGAGGTAATATGGGGTGAGAGAAGCTGGGAAGCACCTTGGTGGTACACAAACAGTAAGAGATTGCTGAAAGGCAATCTGTGAGCTGCTGCTTACCCTAACAATAAGCATTGCACTGTGAGAGGTTTTCATTAAGCTGAATCAACAAGTTGTGAATGAGGTCATGAGCAAGTTAATACATGTGTTCTTGGCTAGCAATGTTTAACTTCACTTTTCTGCTTATTACTGTTCTCACATTTTGTTTTCTTCATTAGGGCCTAAATCTGTACCATCTTGCACAAGCTTCCTTGTGCTCCTGAATGAGTGATGGATCTGTATTTGTAAGGCTGGCAGAATGGGTTTTCTATAGTGTTCCTTATAGCTGCAAGCCTAAGGGCATTAATTCTATTTCTTCGTGTTCTAGCAATGGGGCACTACTACTGTATTTAGGAAAGAGTTTTTTTCTTGATTTTTTTTTTTTTTAATGTGTTTCAAATGGTTTCTTTACCAGGGCAGCAATTGGGCTTTACTGACCCTGCTACTTACACTTAAGCAGAACGGTGTTTGGTGAGTGAAAAAGGGTAATACGCTAAATCCCAAGAGTGGCGATAGCATGCCTGGCCACATCAAAGGAGGGGAGCACTCACTGCAGAGGTGGAGCTCAGAAAGCTTTGGATAGAAGTAGGTGTTAGCTACTGTTAACCTGTGTCTGAAGGTTACCCACTAAGGTGACTGTTTCTTAAACTGTAAGTTTAAGAATTTCTCTGAAGTGATATGTATTCTTAGCATCATGTTTTCTTCTGACAGAGGAGTTGCAAATGGAAACAGAATGTAATGATCTAGATAAGAAAGCTGCTGTGAGAAATTTAATTTTGTGGTTCTTTGTTTTCAAGTAGAATCTGATTTATGCTATACACTAATTATATGATTTCTCAAGGTGAGAACAAAGGGAATAGAGTATTGCTGCTGCTAGTATGTCTGAATTTGAGCTTGTCTGTCTTATTCTGCAATGAGACAGTTTGGTAATGAATTGGTTCCCCCCCTCTTTTTTTTTTTT
>VWZY01005822.1:159026-171266 GCA_013399075.1 Chloroceryle aenea
AGCATTGTTGATAAAACCGAGGTCAGGACCACTTTGGGAGTATGCTCTCTGCAGCAAAAATGCAAATATTGCAGTATGAAGTGTGTTGAAATCTCTCTCTTATCAAGTCACAAGAGGGAATTGTAAATAAGAGTGAAAGGGAGCTACTTTAAATGTCTCTCACTTTCCCCCTTTTCAGAAATCTAACAATTAGAGCAAACAGCTGCTTCAAAGTGAACATATGAACTCCAGCCCAAAGTCATGAGTGGTGGAGTTCATTGCTCAAGCTTCTGCAGTAACCTTGGCTGTCTTCTGCTCTTTTCTGGTGCAGTGTTAGAAGCATCTGTGCTGGTTGGAAGCCCTCTGTTTAAATGGCAGTGATGTGATAGTAATCTTCTCATCTTTTGAATTGTATTTAGACGCTTTTTTTCCACTCCTTCAGTGTATCCTGCTGTATCTTAACTGAAGTTGTGAACATGTAGAAAAGAGTAAACTTCAATCACTTCTAAAATACTGTGTAATGTGGCCATGTTGGAGTGCAATTACTGCCCTCTAAAACGTCTTCTGTTGCACAAAACATCCTAGCACTGCTCAAGTACATCATCCTGTGGCCAAGGTCCAAACTTTTATGTGATAGAATAAGGTAAAGATGACAGACTTTAAATGCAGATACAGTAAACAGACTATTTATAGAGGAATAGAAGAATAAAAGACTGCATAATAAACTCCGTTTAGTTCTCCACCTGAAGGTGAGTCACAGGCTACAGCAAGAAGGAAGGGTTTAGAGAGATTCTGCTCATGTTGGAATGATACATGGTTGTGCCATGTAGGTTGTTCTGCAGAGAGAATTGTTCCTAAGCAATCAAGGGAAGGTGAATACAGCAGAGATGAGATGTTAAGAATATCTGCAGATGGTGTGAGAGCTGCTGGAGCTGGCTCGTGATGCTGTGGTGTAGTGCAAGCTAGTTAAATGGCTTAATGGAGATTCTTCTGAACAGCTCCTGCTCATGTCATTTTTGTATTTGGTAGAAGGAAGGTGGTGAACAGAGAAGATGAATTCCATAAAATACAAGTGTATGCTAAGAAAACTCACAGCATAGAACATCTGCTGTGCTGTATTAACTAGAAGCTTGTTATTCTGTATAAAGCAGTTGCTAGAAGGAATCTGTTATAGTGCTGTTTCAGCCCCCTTCAAAAGCTCAAAATAAAAACCATACAATCACAAAATGGCCTAGGTTAGAAGGGACCTCTAAAGGTCATCTAGCCCTGCAGTGAGCAAGGACATCTACAACTAGCAGGTTGCTTACAGACCTGTCCAACCTGACCCGGATTGTTTCCAAGAATGGGCCACTTACCACCTCTCTGGGCAACCTGTCCCAGTGTCTCACCACCTTCACTGTGTACAATGTCTTCCTTCTATACAGTCTGAATCTCCCCTCTTTCTTTGTCCTAGCACTGCTGGCCCTGTTGAAGAGATTGTCCCTGTGTTTCTTATAATCCCCCTTTAAATACTGAAATTCTGCAATAAGTTCCTCTTGGAGCCTTCTCTTCTCCAGGATGAACTCTTATCCTGTTCTCACAGCCCAGGGGTTCCAGCCCTCAGATCAGGTTTGTAAATGATCAAATGGATACTGTGTACAGAAACTAGTGGTGGTGACTTGTACGATAATTCGTTTTAATCAAAGAAACTATCAATTTTGAACATTCTCAGAAAAAAATGTGCAACTTGTCACATCTACTTTATGAAAGTACTTGAAAAATTATCTTTAATGTTAAATACATAAACTGTATATTTGTATTTTTAAAAAAGTAAATAGGCTTTGTCTGTCTGGCATCATCTTTGTCATCCAATATATCTGAATTGATCTTTGTTTGGCATCCAGTGGCTCTGATGCCTTTTCTAGGAGCGTGTTGTGAGTTACCTTCTTGAAGACCTAACTATTGGTAGAATTTTAGAGAGATGGCTTACTGAAGGTGGCAGATACTACATAGCCTTGAAATAGTTGTACATAAATACTGTCTGACTCTGAAATCATCTCTTTTCCAAATACTGGAATATACTGTGTTCCCAAGCTGTTTTATTGTAACTGGTTGTCACAATACTTACAAGTGCCTAATCTTGAGTTACATTACTTTCTTTAGTATTTTTAGAAAGCTAAAAGTATAAATTAACTGCGTTAAAAAGGCTGTGCCTACTGTTGCTGAACAAATGGATGAAACTTTAAATATAATGTGATAAGTATAGCTAGTAAGTGTCAGGACAAGGTCTTCTATAGCATTTTGTTCTTAGCTGCAGGGAAGTTGTTAGCTGTTGCTGAGGTGTTTGTCCTAAACGGATTTCAGTGCCAGGCACTTAAGCTGACCTTCAGAAAGAGCATGAGTGCACCACATTGTGATGGAGAGCTTGGAAGTAAAGGTTAGTAAGTGTACCAAGCACTGGGGGTTTGACCTGCAGTCTGTGTGGGAAAGGGAAGAGGATGGGCGTGTACCAGCCAGTAGCGAATTGCACTTTTAAGTATTGCTTTAAAGTATCCTAATGAGAGTGGGTATGGAAAAAAAGTATGTGTTGTGCTTGTTGGAGAGTCTGCTGAGCAGCCAGGCTATGGTCTTGAAGAGTAAAGCTGTATCTGCACTGGGTCTTTTTCCCCATCTAAATAAGTACTAACAAGAAGTAAACAAACTGATGATGTAAATGCCTACAAATCCTAGGCTGTGTCCAGTCTTGTCCATGATTTATGCAACACTGATAGTTTGAATGTACTTTCATATTGCCACTATGGAGGACAGGTTGTGTGTCCTCATCTCAAATTATGGGCCTGCAAAGTGTCTTTAAACCATGAAGATACAGTGGAAGAAATAAAATGTGTACTGTTAATTGGCATGGAAAGTCTTCTGTGAGTCTTTTGCTTATTTTTTTTTACAACAATTGGCTGAGTTTTTTGGAAGAGTAGGCTTTATTCCCTGCGACACTTAAATGTGCTTTGCCTTGGAAGAGGAGGGAGACCTAGACCTGTTTTCCCTTTTTTACGTAGGCTATGTTAATTAAGTCTTGTTAAAATGCTGTGGATTGAGTCCACTTCTTGACATCTAAATGTAATTTTACAGAAGCTGGTAGACGTATTTCTGTTCGGGGTGGGGGTGAGGAAAAGCAGCAGGTTTCTTGTGTGCTTTCTGTCTTGAGGAGAGGAAAATGTAGGTACGTGAATTTTAAAACCAAAGGAAAAAAAAAGTGGTTATAGAAATCTGAATAACTTGAATATTAATTGATGTTAAGAAATTTGGAATTAGTGTTTTTATGAAATTCCATCCTCTGTTTTTTGTTACAGGTTACATCTTAAGTGTTGTGCTCCTAACTTTACCGAGGCAACACCTGGTTCAGCTTTACCTGTACTTTTTGACTGCACTGCTGCTTTATGCGGGGCACCAAATTTCCAGGTAAGATTAAATGGCTTACTTAAGTTATCTTGGTTTGGGAATTAGAAGAATTACTGATATTTTGTTAGTATCTTGAATGGATGGGTTAGGTATGGTTTAGTGGAGACTTTTTTCCTATACCAGACACCTAAATATATATTGCTATTCTTTGTCTTGAAAAAGCTTGAAGAATTAAATATGCTGTCAAGTAGAAATATAGAAACAGAAATGTCTGGGTTGGAAGGGACCTCTAGAGGTCATCTGGTCCAACCGCTCTGCTGAGAGCAGGGACATCCTCAGCTGGAGCAGGTGGCTCAGAGCTNTTGAGGGCTCAAGAGTTGGATGCAGTGTTCCAGGTGAGATCTCACCAGAGCAGAGCAGAGCGGTAGACTCGCCTCTCTAGGTCTGCTGGACACACTTCTTTTGATGTAGTAGATCCAGTTTATTTTTGTTGACTTAAAAGGAAGTTTAAGCTACATTTTTGTGTTACATATTCATTAATCTGAGGAGATAAGACACTTGCCACAAGACTAAACATGACCTCTGATGTAGTAATCCGAGTTACTCAATGGCTCAGCTAACATGCTTTCAGCATTGGAGCATTCTACCAAGCAGACAGGACATTACTTTTAGTTTCCTGGCACCTACGATGAGAGAGAAAATAGAGATACGGCAGGTGGTTAAAGTAACGGTGGAATTTATTCTTAAGTCATCTTTGTTTATGTGATGCATTTTACAATGAAACAAAAAGGCATTTTGTATTCAAAATGCAGAGCAAGAGGAGCTCTTGAGTCTGACAAGACAAAGCCAATCATTTTTCGTTTGTTTGGCTCCAGATAAATCTGTTGAAAGCCAGTGTAAACTGTCATACCAACAAGAAGTTTAATTGGAACCAAGGTAGAGTGCCATCACATTTAACAGCTTTACAGGGGAAGTTTTGAAAACATGGACTGATTTATTTTGGTGCTTCCTGACTGGAAGCATTTAAAAAATGTGCTTTTGATTGATTTAAGTCAAGTTGTAGATTTGTTATTTCTGCATCAAAATTGTTGTTCTAAAGCATTTGCTGGAATGTCTCTTGGTACGCTGTGGTTCAGGGGAGTGCTAATGAAGGCTTTGTGGTGACTTGACACTTCACTCTTGTGGCTGTCAGGAGTTGCAGTTAATGATTTCCTGAATGGATGAGGGTGCAAGAGAGGAATTATGGCCTCTTACTGCCTGGGTAGGAAGGAAGGAGGGGTTTCTATAATCCTCAGGGGAGTCCCGAGTTTTCGTAGATTGAGTTTGTTTCTTACATGGTAGAATGCTTACTTATTAGAAAAAGCAACCTAAACATTAAGAACTTGTGTTGATATAAAACTAAAGCTAGTAACAAATACCCATTGGATACAGGGCATTGGTCCAGAACGTTTACAACTAGAGATTTTTTTGCCATTCTGGATCTTTAAGAGAAAGGGAAATGGTATGGATTTTGGATGATAGATTAAGGGATAACACCGTGTGGGCTTTTTTTAATTTTATTTTTTAATACAATTTTTGTTTGTGTTCTATGTAGTGTGAATTTTTACTTGAATTGCTTCATGAGGTTTGAGATGTCACAGGTTTCACTAAAACAGCTAACTAATTGCTTGGACTGTTTGATGTAATTGTACTAAGCTTTTCTCCATTTGATAATTCTGGAGTTAATAAAGACTTTAATTAAATTTTGCATCAACTGGCACAAAAAAAAATATATTTAATTAAAAGCTGTCTTGGATTCAAGTAGTCCAACAGTATTCCCTAGCTATTTTGCAAAGCAAATGTAGCTGGTAAGACTTTTAAGTGAGCTTAGCCATTCCCTAGGTATAAGACTGACTTGGTTTGGAAGGAAGCACTGTGCAAGGGGTTCTCAGCAGCAGGCTTTGTATAGTGTGGGCAATGATGCCTGCATTAGCTTTTCAAAAGAATTTTTGAATCCTATTAATTTTCATATTGAAAAAAAGTAAAGGGTAACACACAGTATAATGTTAGCTGAGCTGTTGCTTTTCTTGCCAAAGCTATCCGATTCCAACTGATGTTTTTATTTAGCAGACTGATGATAACAAGACATACAGTAGTCATATGTGCATGAGTGGGTTCTTTGTTAGTAATTCTGCTTCGAGCTGAAAACTTCCCATGAGTTGCTTGCGTGCAGTACCAGTTGGGATGCTGTGTAAGACTGATGAAGAGGTCTCATATTAAGGCCAATTTGGTTAATGCAAATTATAGAACAAGACCAGAATCAGCTGGCACTTGTGACTCTGCAGTGTCCTGGAAATTCTGAGCTGTTAAAAGACTTCAGCTTTTTTTCCACCCCAGAAATAGCTTGTGGTTCAGCTGCAAGTCTGGGAATAAGAATATCTGAATTTTCTAGTTAAGCTCTGCCTTCAGAATTCCAGGTCTGTGACCTTGACAAGTCACCTAACTTCTTAAGTGTTTGCTTCCTCATCTGCAAGCCTGAGAATTACTTTAATGTGTAAAGATTGATGTAGCATGTCAACCTGGTATGAAAAAGGAGAAATCAGTTTTAAGAAACAAAATCCTGCCACTCCTGACAAGGCAAATGGATGCTGGTTTGATTGGATATGTACCTGCACAATATCTTGCTTGAAAGGAACACATTTTTTTTCCCCAATTCCAGCAATAAAACTTGGGAAAATAAATTACACAGTTATGCAGAAATGAAATGATGTTATTAAACACACTGTTAATGATAAAAATTGAATTTGCATCATTATCTTATTTCACATTTTGCACTTTTATTATTCTTGTATTCCAAGTGTTGAGCCTGGCGGTGCTTAGAATGAAAAGATGAGGGGTGAGGAGCAAGAGACTGAATTATTTTTTATGGGCAATCTTAAAATACAGTTATTTTTAAGGTTATCTGCAGACATTTAAACCATATGAGTGTGTGTTTGATGTTGACAGCAGAGATTAATCAGCCGAAGTAAATGTCAGCAGTATGAATCAATTAGGTCAGATAACCACTGTGCCGTATGCCAGTCAATTACAAAGCATATTTTTAATAACACAAGACCTTTCTGCACTTTCCATAACAAAAATCAGTCATGTGTGAAGCACTGTATCTCCTTACCTATCTAGAGAATGTTAGTCATGGCTGTCCGTGAGCGGATGTTAACAGTCCAGCAGTTGGATTGAATGAGGCTGGGAATTCATCTACAGAACAAACAGCAGGCAATCTGATCTAAGCTTTATTCTTCTATCCTAATTTTCTAAAGTAATAATGTAGTTTCAGTCATTTTATTAAATAGTAAATAATGATTTTAGCATTCTTGTTTTCTTACATTACTGCAGTGAAGTGAACAATTCTCAAATGTAAAAGCTGCAGCTTAATACAGCCTTAATTGATCAAAATTGAGTGCAGGCATTTGCTCTTCCCAGCATCTTGTATGGCATTGCAGCTGTTCAAGGCATCTTCTGATTGGTGTCTGTGCCAAAATCCTTATGCTTGTACTGGTAATAAGAGAATCATTGCTTTGACTTCCCTTATTCAGCTATCATCTACAAATACTATTTAAAAATTTTAGGAGTTCTTAAAACATTGCTTCTCCAAGCTGCTAGACCTAAAACCCAATTAATATGAGTTACTTTCACGGTTTAGGGTCAGGGTGGCCCCTTAGACCTATAACAGACACCCTCTGTTAACCCCCCTCCCTCCCCAAAGGGAAAAAGACAAGGAATGAGGGAGACAGACTTGGTGATTAGAAAAGGAAACTAGAACAGNGGGGCAAGTGAGCAAGGAAGCTAACAAAAAGTTCCCCCCAAAAAAACTATAGACCCTCCAGATCCCCCTGCTTTATACCAAATGTGATGTATTTGGGCTGGAAGAACTCGTTGGTCAGTTTGGGGTCACCTGCCCTGTCCGCTTCTGCAGGTGCAGCCTTGCACTTTCCTGCACCCCCAATGTGGTGCACAAGATCCAGCAGTGGCCTTGGTCTGCACACCAATCCTTGGTAGTAACTGTAAACACGGGGTGTTATTACTGTCAGCAGCAGACACTGTGTGAAAACATGCTGCCAACTCCAGAAAGTGCAGTTAGTTAGAAGACCTGAACTGAAAAGTAAAATCACTGAACAGAATTAGTTTGGGTCTCAGTCCAACCAGGACAGTTACTTAAAGAATTAAGCCAAGCTGTGCAGATGACTGAATCAGACAATGGCAAGAAATGTAGCATTGATGAAGCATGATATTGCTAATACAAAAAGTCATCTTCACCATGTTGCAAACAGTTATTTTTTTCCCTCCTTTTCTAACTCTGAAGTATTAGCTTATTTGTGTTGCTAATGCTTTCAGAAAGTGCTTTCTGTGTGTTCATGTGAAATAAATAAAAACCCAAACTAACTTTGTCTCAAATATTACATCTATATGGACATTAGAAGGTGGAAAACCCCCTTTCGTTTAGCTATACCTTAGTAATGGGGGAAAGTTCTCTTCAGAATCGCTTGTCTTAGGTGCCTTTTCAATCCTCATGTGTTTTTAATTGCAGGTTACAGTCTAAAGAACCCATTTCAACACACCTCGCATATACTATGACACTTGAAAAGCTGCAGTGAGTAGGCAGGGTTGTCAGGTATGAAGAACAGGCTTTGAAGTGTTTGTTTTACTACTTTGAGATTTATGTCTTGAATTCCAGAGATTTTTTTTTTCAAATGAAGATGTGAATACCTTAGCTTTGAGTAGCAAGCTAATATTAGAAGGGTATATTTCCACACTTCTGGGGAGAAGTAAATGTTTCCAGTAGCACTGAGTTGCATATAGTTCTGCATTGCAATAAAAAGCAGAATTCTTGTATTGGTTTTGATTTCTGGTACTGTTTGCCTTGCTTTGACTTCATCTGTTCCCAGCAAGAGTGGTCTGCATCACTGATATAAATAAATATGTAATAAATGAAGTGTCATGCCCCTCAAGCAAACAGACTCCACGAACTCCATCTGGGGTCAGATCAAGTGTGTCTGTCTGGCATTCCCGGGATGTGATGCAGCTAGACGTGAATGACTGGACAGTATCAGCCAGGTATGAGCACAGACTTAGTTGTGCTGCTCGTGGCAGACTTAGTAGTGTCCTAACAAGGGTGGAGCAGCAGCCATCCTGGGAGTGGAGAAGGAAGAGTCACAGGGCATGGCAAAACCCCCCCCAGACTGGAGATCTGGGTGCAAAGGGTCGTGAGTATTGCCTGCTGTCTCATGGCAGGGGATCGAGGGGCCACCGGGGAATTACTGTGGTGCTGTTCTAGGATTGCCTTCTGGAAGAGTAAGCATTTTGCACTTAGTGTGAAGCTCCTACTTGAGTTACTTTGTTACCTGTGCTAGCCTGCTTGAAGGCAGAGTTGATGGATTATCACCAAGAGCAGAAAAATGTCTCATATTCTCTAACTCTTACCTTTTCCTTTGGTTGTCTGAGCCCACCCTCCTACCCAGTCTTTTCTAAGAGAAACTGCAAATACCCTGTCAGATTTTTAGACTATCTCACTATCTGTCAAATCTGTCTGACAGTTGTAGGGTATCTAGCTGGTCCCCCAAGTTTCTCATGGTAGAGCTGAACTTTTAAAATTGTGTTGGATAAAAGCAAGTCTGTTCCTGACTAATCCATGACCATCACTTTTCCTTCATGCCTGCTTTATAATTCAATGCAAAGAGATTTCTAGGTGTAAAATATTATAAGCATTAAACTGGAAAACTTCTCTGTCAAGCTCTCAAATTTTATTTTTNAGCTGTGTTCAGGAGCTGGATTCTGGTACTGGATTCAGGAACACACCAGTTGGGATCAAGGGCAGAACGGAGAGAGTCCTCCTTGGATGTTCCGGGGAAGGAACTGAAAGAGGACCTGAGCCAAGCCAAGCAAAGCTGACTAAGTGGTCCAAGAGGGGAAAAGAGCCCGGGAGCCCCCAGAGAGGGGGCAAGTGAGCAAGGAAGCTAACAAAAAGTTCCCCCCAAAAAAACTATAGACCCTCCAGATCCCCCTGCTTTATACCAAATGTGATGTATTTGGGCTGGAAGAACTCTTTGGTCAGTTTGGGGTCACCTGCCCTGTCCGCTTCTGCAGGTGCAGCCTTGCACTTTCCTGCACCCCCAATGTGGTGCACAAGATCCAGCAGTGGCCTTGGTCTGCACACCAATCCTTGGTAGTAACTGTAAACACGGGGTGTTATTACTGTCAGCAGCAGACACTGTGTGAAAACATGCTGCCAACTCCAGAAAGTGCAGTTAGTTAGAAGACCTGAACTGAAAAGTAAAATCACTGAACAGAATTAGTTTGGGTCTCAGTCCAACCAGGACAGTTACTTAAAGAATTAAGCCAAGCTGTGCAGATGACTGAATCAGACAATGGCAAGAAATGTAGCATTGATGAAGCATGATATTGCTAATACAAAAAGTCATCTTCACCATGTTGCAAACAGTTATTTTTTTCCCTCCTTTTCTAACTCTGAAGTATTAGCTTATTTGTGTTGCTAATGCTTTCAGAAAGTGCTTTCTGTGTGTTCATGTGAAATAAATAAAAACCCAAACTAACTTTGTCTCAAATATTACATCTATATGGACATTAGAAGGTGGAAAACCCCCTTTCGTTTAGCTATACCTTAGTAATGGGGGAAAGTTCTCTTCAGAATCGCTTGTCTTAGGTGCCTTTTCAATCCTCATGTGTTTTTAATTGCAGGTTACAGTCTAAAGAACCCATTTCAACACACCTCGCATATACTATGACACTTGAAAAGCTGCAGTGAGTAGGCAGGGTTGTCAGGTATGAAGAACAGGCTTTGAAGTGTTTGTTTTACTACTTTGAGATTTATGTCTTGAATTCCAGAGATTTTTTTTTTCAAATGAAGATGTGAATACCTTAGCTTTGAGTAGCAAGCTAATATTAGAAGGGTATATTTCCACACTTCTGGGGAGAAGTAAATGTTTCCAGTAGCACTGAGTTGCATATAGTTCTGCATTGCAATAAAAAGCAGAATTCTTGTATTGGTTTTGATTTCTGGTACTGTTTGCCTTGCTTTGACTGCATCTGTTCCCAGCAAGAGTGGTTTACGTCACTGATATAAATAAATACGTAATAAATCATGCCCCTCAAGCAAACAGACTCCACGAACTCCATCTGGGGTCAGATCAAGTGTGTCTGTCTGGCATTCCCGGGATGTGATGCAGCTAGACGTGAATGACTGGACAGTATCAGCCAGGTATGAGCACAGACTTAGTTGTGCTGCTCGTGGCAGACTTAGTAGTGTCCTAACAAGGGTGGAGCAGCAGCCATCCTGGGAGTGGAGAAGGAAGAGTCACAGGGCATGGCAAAACCCCCCCCAGACTGGAGATCTGGGTGCAAAGGGTCGTGAGTATTGCCTGCTGTCTCATGGCAGGGGATCGAGGAGCCACCGGGGAATTACTGTGGTGCTGTTCTAGGATTGCCTTCTGGAAGAGTAAGCATTTTGCACTTAGTGTGAAGCTCCTACTTGAGTTACTTTGTTACCTGTGCTAGCCTGCTTGAAGGCAGAGTTGATGGATTATCACCAAGAGCAGAAAAATGTCTCATATTCTCTAACTCTTACCTTTTCCTTTGGTTGTCTGAGCCCACCCTCCTACCCAGTCTTTTCTAAGAGAAACTGCAAATACCCTGTCAGATTTTTAGACTATCTCACTATCTGTCAAATCTGTCTGACAGTTGTAGGGTATCTAGCTGGTCCCCCAAGTTTCTCATGGTAGAGCTGAACTTTTAAAATTGTGTTGGATAAAAGCAAGTCTGTTCCTGACTAATCCATGACCATCACTTTTCCTTCATGCCTGCTTTATAATTCAATGCAAAGAGATTTCTAGGTGTAAAATATTATAAGCATTAAACTGGAAAACTTCTCTGTCAAGCTCTCAAATTTTATTTTTCCACATGGAGTTGGTGGGAAAAGAAATTATTAGGAAGAACAACACTTAATAAGGATACTTAAAAATGGAATGGTGCTTAAGAGGCTTTGTCAATAAGCAGTTTCAGGCCATGCTCTGGAGAACAGCTTGGATGTCCCAAAGGATTTTTACAGCTATGTCAGTGAGTCTAATTACAGATAATACTTCTCTTGCTTAAGTCATGCCTCAGTTAGATCCTTACACCAGTGAGGCTGCTGTAACAGTAGTGCTAATATTGCTTTTTGTAATTTAGGTAATTGACTGTGACATACACTGAAATTACATGTGTGGAATGAATAAATTGCCTCTTGTCTGATCATATGGATCTTAATAGTTTGTGGGTTTGTGTTTTTAGGGATTACGTGAGGAGTGAATTGGAATCAGGATATGAAGGGCCAATGTACTTGGAACCTCTCTCTATGAATCGTTTCATGACTGCTTTAGTAGGTAAGTGCTTTTAATCTTTGTTATGCAGGAGAGTACTCTGCCTAATTCTCTTAATTGAAACCTACCCACATTTTACCTCTTAGTTTTGAATTTCTTTTACTGTTTACTGAATTTCTTTTACTGTAGCTGTGATTCTCATTAATGTGCATGGGGCTCAGTGTATCCTGCCTGGCTCTTTCTATGCCAGTACTCTCATACTTTGAAGTATTTTCTGGGTCTGCCTGTCATGCTCTGTCCCTATGTTCTTCTCAGACTCCTTGGTTCCTTGATTCTCCTCCTTGATTCAGGAGGACTGGTTTGTGTATAATAATCTTTAGGTGGAAAGTATTGTAGAAATTTCCCCAGTAATGTGTATTTGTAGAGCTTTTGTCAATTAAAGTTTTGTACAAATGTTTGTTTGCCTTCTAGATGATCGCTCATTCCCTTTCAAAAGACTGGTGAAATAGATCTGTGGGTGTGTGCATGGGATGACAGG
>VWZY01005822.1:171411-185888 GCA_013399075.1 Chloroceryle aenea
GATAGTAGAGTTAAGGAGTAATGAGTCAAAACTGCATTTAAATTGTGTTTGATTAATGGCAGAGATGACACCTCTACCTAAAAATCTCAAATAAATCCTGAAGAATTGGACTTCCTAGACTGTTCCCTTACCCTTTGAACTTTGACCGGAAGAGAATAAATTCAGTGTTAAGGTTGCAGTGCCATACCATATGTTCTACTGAGAGGATACTGGAATACGCACACACCCACACAATGTGTATTTTAAAATTAAGCCTGAGACAAGCTTGCAAGAAAAATCTTCCTTAACTCTTTTCAGTAAGATCTATGGTTTTCATCAGATTATCAACAGATTTAGTCAGCCATGTACTGCTGGTAAAATCCGTCTGCTTTCTGTTTACTTGCAGCCACTACTGGCAGATATAAATGGGTTTACTTCTTTACAGTATGTTTTTACTTCTTTACAGTATGTTAGGCCTCCTGAAAATATGTGCATCTCCTGCTTCCCTGCATCTTTACTTTCAAATGTGATGACTTTGCTTTTAATATTTTTGTAATTGAAATAACATTGTCATTTTTCAAGGAAGGGATATCTTTAGATATCATTTCTTCACTTTTCTGAATTTCTCAGTATTTTTTGCTGTCTCCTCAAATGACACCAAAGTACATCTAAAGCCTTTAGCATGTTTCTATGAGAAAATATCCATAATCAGTCCTTTGAATCTCTGATGCAGTGTAGTCCCATGATAAAGCAGAATCCCTCAGAGAGCTTCACAAAGCAGCAGGCAGGGAGAGATCAGGATCGTGTCATTTGTCTCATTCCGTAACATGTAAGATAGAAACTAAACTGAGACACAAACCCATTATGCTTCATCCAGGTTTTAGTATGGATTTAAAATAAGTGAGAAAACGATAATATTGTATTTATCCAATACAGCTTTGGACTGCACTGGTGTCAGGCTGAAGTGTCCTCCTATTGTAATTGTTTTTCAGAAGTAGATGCTTTACTATACTAGCAAATGTGTGTGAGTTAATGTACTTAATATCCCCATTACTAATTTCCCCTGTTCTTTTAAAGCCAAATTGAAGGTGTAACTTCAGTCTTGACAGCAAGCAGTTGTCTTTGGGAAGACCTGTGAAAGTGTGCTATGAGGATTGACAGTGTTTTGTAGAAATGTGAGATGTTTTCTCAGATATGTTACACACAAAGGTATTTGTCCGGTGCAGTCTGCCATGTCTCACTGAACTGTGCCACCTTCACGGCAAAATGAACATACAGGTGTTTTGCTCCATCTTTCTCTTACTTGTTCTGCCAGAGTGTTGTGCTGCAGCACTTCTTGACGAAGGCACTGAGGCAGGTGCATGGGGGACTAATGGTGCTACTGATACAGCTCCTGTTCCTAGAAGATCTAATCAGATTGAAGAGGATGATGTACAGTATACCAGCTGGTTCATAAATTTAATCTTTGTTAATGCTTTTATTCATTAGTGCTTTTTGAATTGGCTTTTACAGTCATTTCTTCCCCTGCATCTAATTCAGTATGGTGACTCTTGACTGGTGTTACTAATACATTTCTAAGAGATGGATGGAAGGACTGAATGTTTGTGAAGACTGCCCCTTGGATGAGTGTGCCACTTTGTGAGCATGTCATCTGTGAACGTTACAGAGCTGCGTGGTTTTGGAAGTGATGTTGCCATGAAGAATTGCTTTTTCATAGTGTACAATAATGGGATTATATATGAACTTTAAGACATCCTGGTTTTTTGCATAGCAATTGTAATGACATAGGGAATTTGTTAATATCAGCTTTTTAAAATTGGGACTGAAATGAAGACAGTTCCCAAGTGGCTTGAACAGTGGCTGTACCTTACAGGCTTTGTTGCTGCATGTTTGTCATTAGCTTATGAGCTGGGAGGCTTTGGCTACCTGTCAGCACTGCTCCATGTTTTTGTGGACGTTTTGGGAAGGGAAGAGAATGGGCAGGAATTTAAGGCAATAGATTTCTTCCTTATTGCCTCCTGTAGCAGACGAGCAGGGGAATTCCAGCTGTCAGGTTCATTTGCTGTGTCTGGTGGTTATCAGTTCACAGCATTTAAGTTTACAGAGTGTAAACATTCATCTGGATTTGCTACTCTTAGCAGGTAGCTGGAGCATTAAAATATTCTTACGATTTGATATGAGGTACAAACTAATTTCTTCTGACTGATCTTGCTGCCTTCTGTGTTGTGACTGGTGATGTACAGCCCCACCTGGAGATACACTGTGATTTACACAGAGGGATTGTCTGTCCTGAAATAAGGTGCTGCTACCACAGTTTAAAATGGGAAGTACAAGTCACTAAAAGCTGCATTGGAGAAATCTTCAGGCCTTTCTCAAAGAGGTTGCAAATTGACAAGGTGCAGACTTCAGGAAGGAGGTTGGGGCCTCCGGAGAAAGTGCTACCTGTATTTCCTTTGATAGTATACAGCTATCTTTCCCATGACAAGTAACTTTTGATCGGTGATTAAATTAAAAAGGTGGAAGGGTCAGAGAATTTAGCAGGGATGACCAGAATACTTGGCACATCACTGTTGGAGGAAAGCAGGTTTTGCTGTTGCATGAGGTGAGACTGAACTTGGAGGTCATATTTGGTGATTGGAGAGCTCCAATTGCAAGTTCTGTCAGAGAGCTCTAGGGTGTTTAACCTGATGTTGCAATGTTTGAACATATCAGATCCTGGTATTTGTATCCCTTTGTGTGTGATGCTGGGTTGCCTTAGTTACCATGAGTTGCAGAAATCTTGCAAGCTGGCCACGCCAGGCTCCTGAATATTACAGCGCAGCAGTGTGCTGGTGGTATCTTAAATAGGATTGTAGTGATGTGTGTGTGGGCAGAGAACAACAAAGCAGAGCGAAAATGCTTCAGAGCTGGAGCCTGTTTAACTGCTAAAAAGATGAGTAACTTTCTCTGAGGTTTGTAAGACCCAGTATGCTGGTTAAGTGTCCTGCTGAGAGCAGGGGTGCCTGTTCTGAAAAGACATCTGCTAATTCAAAAATACATCTAGCAAATTGACAATAGAACTTAAATTGGAAAGAGGACAGTGTGGAGGAGGAAGAACTCTGTATGCTTTTGTAGTAGCAATTAGAGATTGTTTTCAGCTCAGCTGCAGTTATTTTTGAAAGCAGAAGTCCTCCTTTGGGCAGGGAAGCTGGGCAGAATGAAAGCAGAGCCCTGGTACTGCTTGCTCTCCTCTCACAGTTTCCCTCCCCAACACATCCAGAAGGGCTTAGAAGGTCAGTAAGCTTATGTGAGCACATGTAGTTAGTGCTGATCCAGAGATGTTAAGGGCCTTGGTTTCGATACTCTCTGTTTTGCTAAGACTAACCGCTGGTTTCGGGAAGAGTTGTGAAATGCAAGCATTAGTGGAAGTACTCCGGAAGAGAGCATAAGCACTTAGTTTTAGTACCATGTGGCTTTCAGATGTAAGCAAACACATGGTGAACAATGTTCTGCTATTAAGTAATGCACAATAAACTTTTCTCTTACAGCAAAATAATGAATGGGAGTTGGGTTTTATCCAGGAAACGTGCATTTTGCCCCATTCTGTTTCCCCTGAGACAAAGGCTACAGCTTCCAGTGACTCTAATGGGAGCAGATATACCAGAGTGGCCTGCTCTAGAAATAGCAGCCTCCAAATCTCTGCATGTATGGGAGAGATGTGCTTGCGCCTCTGCCAACTGTTAAAAGATAATTTAGTTGTTAATTATCTGCCACTTGCAAGCTTCAGTGATAATTCTGAAAAACTGCCTCAGGGTGTTATGAAATTATTGAAGTCTCAGCTGCTGACCTGACTGTTCTCCTGTTGCAGTTCTTGGCCAGTAATTCCTTTTGACAGTGTAAATATTGTTCTAAAAGCCAGTTGGGACCTCTGCTTTCTCCTTTGCATAGCTATGGATGAAGCAGTAACATGGGTGGGCTTCAGAAAAGCTGCTGCTGTGTACACAGATACTAAAAAGTTGAACTGGGGATATTAAGGAAAAAGACAGATGACTTGTTGGGTTATCCTCTGCATGATTTGTTACTGGGACTTCATATTTCTATATTATTTTGCACGTGTTTTGGGTTTACACGTCACTAATATGTAAAGTGAATGCATGAACTTTTTGTAGTTTGAAATTGGTACCTTTCGTGACCTGGCAAAAGGTTCAGAGGAGCCTGATTTTGTAACAGATACGTCCTAGTTAAAACTACCATAATATGCTGGATGTTGATGACTGTGTTATGGAAAGATAACGTATTAAAATACGTTTTCCTGAGGGGGATAATCAGCTTGATTATAAAATACTGTGTCGCGTTTTCAGGTCAGCTGGTGGTATGCACGCTCTGCTCCTGCGTCATGAAAACAAAACAGATCTGGCTTTTTTCTGCTCACATGCTCCCTCTGCTGGCACGACTTTGCCTGGTCCCTTTGGAAACCATTGTCGTCATCAACAAATTTGCCATGATTTTCACTGGCTTGGAAGTACTCTACTTTCTAGCATCAAATCTTCTGGTGCCATATAACTTGGCAAAATCTGCATACAGAGAGCTTGTCCAGGTAAGGTAGCAAATAACAAATTTTATTTTCCTTGGCCTAAACTTTTTCTTCAGAAAAGAAATAAATACTTTGGCTGTCTTCTGTGCAGCTCTGTGTGTGTGTGTGTGTTAACTCATGTTTTCTTAGCAAATCGAATGTGTTCCTATCCTTACCATCTTCTTTATTTAAATTATAGTAGATTAGAATTTGTGTGGGTGAGCAGTTAATACCTTAGCCTGAATTATACTGATGCCCAGCTGAGCACATCCATTTTGCTTGAACTTTGCACAGTCCTTCCAAATTCTAGGCTAAAAGACAAGATTGTGGCAGAATGGAATTTATTTATGGCCTCATTAAGTGAGCAAGGTAATACCCATGCATTAATCATGGTAGCTGTTCATTTCAAGCAGTGCCTTTTGTATGAAAAGTGTGATTATTGTAGTGTTAAATTGGAGTAACGCTAAGGCTGATTTTGACTGTAATGATCACAGACTTACAGTCAGTGATTTGTAACTTGCATACAGTGATGTGAGAGATCTGGAGTGTTTGCTTTAGAACAGCATCATTACTGGGACCGCTAACAAAAGAGTAAGCAGAAAGAGAAGGCTGATCTGACAGGTATCCGTTTTGTTAGCTCTTTGACATCTGATATATATATTTAGTTGAGTAGATGCTTTGTTTCTGTACCATTAACATCAAAACTCACTTTTATCTATATATATAAAAAAAAGATATATGTGTGTATGCATTTTTCTGTACATTTCAATATAAAAGGATTGATGCTTGCTTGATTTGTGACTGACCCACTATTTCAGCTCTCACCACTTGCTGGATTTTTTTTTTTTTCCAAACAAAGCCACTGGTTTTCTACCTTCTGCTGCTCAGTCCAGAAGAAGCAGCCTGAAAACTAACTTGTTAAGCTCTTTCAAAGCCCTATCTAAAGCCCTTCTTTGCTGTCATATCTGTCATACACAAACAAAAACTTGGCAGCAGTGGGTATCTGGTGTGCCAAGGTCTCAGCCTGTCATGTTGATCATTGCTGTCTGGCTATTTATTTTGCATGTAATTGGTCTTTGGGAGCAGGATTATCCTTCTGTGGTTGTACGGCACCTAGCATGGTCTGGTCTCATCCATAACTAGCCTGTAGATTTGCTGATAAACTAATTTGGGAGCTAACTGGCAAAGCTTCAATATCCTTTCTTCCAGTGAGAACAGGAAAATCATGCTTACTGTTTACTTAGAGTGGTAATGTCTGGGATAAAACAGTGGCACAGCTTTGTGCAGCTCAAAGACTTGAAACAGGTTGGAACCAGAACTTCAGTTTTCCGCGTGCATGAATGAATGCAGAGTTTAGCTTCCTGAAGTCAAACTCAGGTTGAATTTGAGAGTCGTGAATCTTATTTTTTTTAATTAGGCACTTAGGTTTAAAGCACTTCAGCATCTTATGAATGTTTTAACTGAGAATACATTTTGGGGTGGGGGGATAAGTAGTTGTTTCTTGCTGGTTTTGTTGTTTGTCAGAATTGTATTTTCAATATAGATGTTACACAAGCTCCCTCATCTCTAGGTTTGCTTGACAGCCCCCACTTCCCACAGTGTTTCAGATCTGTGCGTGCCCACGCTGTGTTACAGTATTGTGATCAGGAGGAGGAGATATTCATTGTACATGGCCTTTGGACACTGAATATACACGTTTCTTCTGACTTTTTATGCAGAGGGAATAAAGTTTTTTCCTTGAGAATACAAATTAAATAACAGGAATTTTATAATGTGGCACTGGATTTATAACAGTTTGTCATATGCTGCTTTTTTAAATGCGTGTAGTAGAGAGTGGGTTGGAATGAAAAGTTGTGAGTGGTTTTTTCATTGTATTGATAATACAGAAAAAAAAGGGTTTTCATTTTTAAAGAGCCTGCTGCTTTTCACTTACTTTGATGAAACAGAACAGAAAAAAACATTGGCTCATAGTGTATTCATATAACTGGTTGCAACTCCACTGCAAATCAAGCTTAGTGTGCTCATTCCAGAGGATAGTCCCATTTTTGTCTTGAATATTTTCTGACTTGTGTTTCCATTGCTCTAGCTTTGTGCAGTTGGTAGTTTTCAGTGATACCTTGATCCTGGTGTTGTGAGTTTACTGCTGTTTTAGGCTGGGTTTGATTGTTCGTTTGATATCAGTGAATATTGGTGTGTTAAACACCAGGAGTGTTTCACGAGACAGCCCTAACGCATGGGCCAAAGCAGCTTTTTCTGTGTATTTCAAACTGTGGCTAATGGTATAATTGATAAGAGTGAGTCCAGAACTCTGACTGCCTACCTGCATCAGAAGATGCCAGAAATACCTCATGGCTATGAATCTACATTATGAGCATAGTATGACCCTTTTCCAGTCTGGTGGAGCCCTCTGCCAGGAGCTGAATAGAATTGCTTGCCTTGGTCCCAGGCCAAGGGAGCCTCCTGAGGGCAGATGCATTTCCTTCATAAGTCTGCATGCAAAGCTAAAAGCTGGAGCTTGGCTCCATATCCCTGGCAGCAGCATATTGCTTGTTGATCACAGTACATACTGCAGCAGGTCCCATGAATGTAATATCCCTCATGCTTGTCATCAAAGACTAAGTAGGCAGCTTTTTTAGTGTTTGCTAAACTTGCTCGCCATTATGGATTGTATGTCACTGTGGGAAGCAGTTGATGAGGAAATAGTAGTTATGAGTGGTTTCCTTTTGACCTTTTGTATTAAGTCCAGCTCTGTGAAGGTCCAGTTTCTTGGAAGTGACTGCATTGGAATTTAGTCTTTGGAATACAAAAGTAATTTGAGATTCAGAGTCTTTTGAAATGGATTTCAAAACACTTAGTGGATCAGGAGCAGTCAGAAGTTTGGTACATATTATTTTTGATGTACTTGAATGTAAAATGTCTGAAGTATTGTTTTTCCTTAAAAACAATTCAGCAAAGCGGATCTACTGTGCTTAAGTGAGGTGGCTCATTTGAGTATCTAGTGTGTGCAGTGACTTGGCAGTAGCTAGAGAGAAAACAACATTGCTGTAACTTAAGCTGGATAAGAAGGTCTCAGAGGGTTGTGCGTGAACCAGTTATTCATAGGAAGGGACATTCAGCTGCTCTGATAATTTGCTGCACAGGCAGGTACTTGTCAGTGCTCAAGATGGACAGCAGTAATATGTCACCTGGGATCTCCCTTTGACAAACTAGTGTGATGTACCTCCTTTTTCCCTTTGGGGCAGCGAACGCCATGAGAGTTACTCTTAGCTTCCTTGTGCCAACACTGTAGATTGTCCTTTTGTCATGAAATCACAGGTGCTGTGAACCAATAACAAACTGCATTCTTCTGTCCTGACCAGGTGGTGGAGGTGTATGGTCTCCTGGCTCTGGGGATGTCTCTGTGGAACCAGCTGGTCGTCCCAGTTCTTTTCATGGTGTTTTGGCTTGTCTTATTTGCTCTTCAGATCTATTCCTATTTCAGTACACGAGACCAGCCTGCCTCAAGAGAGAGGCTCCTCTTCCTCTTCTTGACAAGGTAATTAACTAGTCTGCAGATAGTCGGTTTGCTGTTTTCACCGTCTTCTGAAATGAATGTATGTGCTCTTTCAGACTAGATATGTAGATGGCATTTATTGCATTTGGATACCCAACAAGTATGTGTCCTTATCCCAGTGACCATGTAGGTAAACCCTGTTAAGCTTGTCTTTCAGAGGCATGGATCCTATTCGGGACAGACAGCATTAGCAGAACTGTGGGAAAGTTCCCAAAGAATGCAAAATACTCTTTTGGTGAAGGAATAACTATAAATAGAGCTTCGGACCAAAGTTGTTTTTAGTGTACAAATTGTTTTTAAATCTGAGGTATTTCAGCTAAGTTCAGTCCAGCTGATATCTTATTCATAGAATCATAGAAATGTATGGGTTGGAAGGGACCTCTAGAGGTCATCTGGTCCAACCCCCATGATTGTGTTGATTTCTGAGCCCTTTCCTGTTTCTTCATTCTGGTGTGGGACACATTCTTGAGTTCATCCAAGCAGCTGAAATAGCCAGCTTCCAAAGTAACTTTTGAGTCCAGTAGTTAATTTGGCAGAGATGTAAATGTCTTATTGAGAGGAAGGCAGCATTTGAGGAATTCTTCTGTCTGGGCCCTATACGCCTTTGCACACAAAAGGGAGTGGAGTGTAGGGCAGAGAGGAACTCTTGTGTGTTGCAGAAGGTGAGTAGGGCACATTAGTGCAATATGGGGATGGGGAGTAAAGAAGTAGTAGCTGTCTAACAGGTAACATAGGACATACTATTTGGAGACCACCCATCATTAGTTTTCCTATTTGGGTAGCAACTAGAGTAACTTTGCTCATTACTTCAGATTTCCAATCAGACTTTACAGTTGCTTAGTTTTTTCTTGCATTTGTGTGTGTGTATATCTGGAGTGCCAATGTAAGCTTGTCAAAATTCGTTATAATTAAGGAGAAATGCCAGGGGGTTTATTGCATGTAGTATTAAAATTGCTTAGTGTCACCCAGCCTCTTGCCCCTTAGGAGGGAGCTGAAATACCTTGTCAGGCCAGTTAATAATGTAGCACTAGCTGTTGAAGAAAATGGAAGAAAAGATGCACTCTTCCATGCAAATGACTGAATTCTGCATCTGTGTCCTTTAAGTGTAAGTATCACTTAAAATAGTGTAGCTGGAATTCAGATGAGAGCAACTGGGGAGTGCAGATACCTGAGTCCATTTTTCGTAAGAACATCTGAGTGGCTGTAGTGGCTCAGACCAAATACTGATCTAGCCTAGGTTCCAGATTCCAGCAGTGGCCATAAATGGATACCTGGAAAGATACCCACCCATAATGTGAGAAACTGAGTGTTTCCTAGTGCTCAGCCAGTCTCACATCCAACTTCAGCTGTCAGGCTGTATTAGCTGGATATGGTCAGCGTGTATTCAGTAACCCTCAGAAGTCTTGCATCACTTGGTGCTTTCTGCCCTTGAACCCATGTATGCCTTTGTCATTTGAAAGATCTTTAGGCAAGGAGTTTCACAGCTTAACCTGGTCTATATGATGAAAAATCCATTTTGGTTCTTTTGAATCTGTCTAGTTTCATTTGATGCCCTCAATTTATGTTTTGGGGAGAAGGACAGTTAGTTTGATGTTGGTTGGTTGGTTTGGTTGCTTGGTTTTTTAAATCAAGAGCAGCATAGGTCCGTTCTTCCTAGACCAAAAAGCTCTTGTTTGCATGTTTGCTGCTTAAAAACTGTTCTGTACCTTTCATTGTCCTTGCTATTCCTCTCAAAATCTTTTCCATGACTATGTAACTGCTGTGATTTTTGAAGAGTTCATCTCTTTAGGACAATGTATGACTTGCACTTGACACACAGGTCCCCAGGCTTCTCTTTGAGCTTTTAAGTTCCTCTGACATTCTTGCCTAGTAGATGATCTGGAAATAAGTTTGAGAAGGGGTACTAAAATTACTCTGATAAAAGGATTTGGCATCAGGCAGAAAAGCCAGGATTCTTGATTTATGATAATTTATTTTGAAGCAAAACTTAGAGTTCCTCAAATATCCTGCAGAACCAGCTGCTTTAAACACTGTATTACTACCCTGACTGCCAGGAACATTTAAAAGCTTTTTCATCCCATCTCAATTAGGTAAACAGGCAAAATTTGAAAGTTTACCAGAAGCACTGCAAACAGTACATGTAAACACAAACATTTTCTGCTGTGAACTGTTTTCAATAGAGATTTCCAGTTAAAGTAGTCATTAGAAGAGACAAAGTAAATGTCTCTTGGACAAGCTGCTTTTTATTTTCAAAACATGTGCTTCCTCGCAACTCATTTGTTGGAGCACTGAACTCGTTCACTCTTCAGTCAGTTGATTAGCATGACATGGTTTTGACCACCATAATCTCTCTCACAAGACTGTCCTGGGAAACAAGTGGGTTTTTTTGTGGTGTTTTTTTTTTTTTTTCCAAATTCCCAGCAACTAAATCATTCAAATTTTGNGGGTGTCAGTGGATACCTTGATTATGTGAGGATTTCCAGATGTGTAATCGCTGGCTTGACAGCTGGTTCTTTGCCCAGTGTTGGGATACAGGGGTGCACTGCACTGCTCCCTGTCTTCTGGGAGCACTGTGTTTCAGACGCTGAAGTACACTCTGAGGCTTGGGCTGCTCCAAATACTGCAGTGGCAGGGTCAGCAGAAGAGCAGCCCCAAGGTGAGGGAGCTGACTTCACTGCTGTAGCAAAAGCGAGGGAGAAGCCGGCTGAGCGGGTATATTTTTCAGTGTCTTATTTTGCTGCTTCTGGCTGAGCTGTTTGAAAGACAGGTGTTGCCTACCTGAACCTCATGTGAGCACTACCAAAAAGCTCCCAGTCTTAAAACAGCATTTATCGGTTTGTTTGTTTGCCCTGTTGTGGATCTGAGTGGAAAGTTCCATAGTGAATTCATCTGCTTTAACTCATTTCTGGTATCTGGCTGAAATTTCAGCAAGTACACAGGGTGCATGTGGCTGTCAAACTGATTTTTGGCTCTGACAGTGCCACCGTGTGGCACAGCACTGGAGGGGGACTGGAGAAACACCAGAGCACTGACCAGCTCCAGCTGGACGGCAGTGTTAACAGTGAGTCGAGATGAGGTTGTGTCTTGGAAAAAAGTAACGGAATACATCTGATCTCTTCCTTTTAATAGGAAGATTTCATGGCCGTGTAGAGCTTTTAGTATTTTCATTAAACCAATTCAGTTTTGCCTTAAAAACATCCTGAACATATAAGAGGGCAAGGGGAGATCTCATTATTGCTTTTAATTGATGAACCTTTTCTTTTTTTTCTTCTCTCTTCTCCCAGTATTGCCGAATGCTGCAGCACTCCATACTCACTGCTGGGCTTGGTCTTCACAGTCTCCTTTGTTGCTTTAGGAGTTCTGACTCTCTGCAAGTTTTATTTGCAGGGTTACCGAGCATTCATGAATGATCCTGCTATGAACAGGTAAGTGCCTTGTTGTGCCTAGGGTCTAAAAAGAAGCAGACAAAAGGGATTTATGTAGAAATATATGGTTTGCATTTCAATTTTCTTTGACTGAAGAACTCTTGAGTATCCTTGACAGGCAGGCTCTTTGTTTGCCAGTCTATGCGTGCATTGGAAGGATTGAGGTGAAAGTAACAGCTTGTCAGAGATTTCTTGGAAGATGGTTCGTCTCTGTAACAAATCCAGGGCAGTTAGTTGTGTTTTATAATTGCACAGTTTGCTTGTCTTTAGTGGTTTAATTTTCATTAGTCACTGGAAAGTTTTCACATGCTTGGGTAATATAAACACTTGATATTTCCATTTCCTCATTTACCCCATAGTCATGTGTGAAACATTACTAATTTCTGAGGCTTAAACCACAGTATTGTATGGATTGTCTTTAAATTACTATGGGAAATAGCCAAATTATAGAAACTGTCTTTATTTAACACTTGTCCCAACTTGTCTAATATGAAATTGGGGTCCTAGATATGACGCTACCTTTCTGGTATTCCACCCCTTAACTTTACAGAAAGTTCAAACCGTATGCAAAGGAATGTTTTGTGGTTTGGATTCCAAGATAAGGAAGTGAAAATGATATAAATTGGGGTTTCCCAAGAGTAGTCTACATAATACCAACGTCTGGGGTAGCATGCTGTGCTGGATGATCTGTACTTTCACTGTGTCAACTACTGGTGCTGAATTGTGGACCTCAGAGGTATTAAATTTAATCTAAGGCTCCAAGCCAAAAAGAAGTGAATGGTTGTATTTGGTGTAGAGCTGAACTAGGTACAGAGAAGATAAACTGAAAAATGGCTGAATTGCCCATTTGCCTGAACTGGGCTCTGGGTGGGGTGTCAGCTGAGTCAAGGCTGTTTCCTCAGGGCCAACGGACAGGGAGGGTGATGGGGAAATAGAACAGTGGGAGAAGGTCCTCATGGTGATCTAGGGAGGATGCTGGCTGGTGCCCAGCCATATGCAAGACACAAGCTGGGCCCTTAAATTTTTTTGTGCTGGGGGGACCTTGTCAATGGGTGGTATCTGCTGGGCTGGATGTAGCTTACAAATTGCTAGTCAGGGGCAGGGTTCTGAAATCTGCTAGATCCTAACTCCCAACACTTCAGTGTTTCTGAAAACATTCCTTTCTGGTTAAAGCCTTATCAGGGACATCAGTAAAAGCTAAAAACAGTGAGATTTGAAGGGTTGTGGCAGAAACAGCTTATTTCCTCCTGTTTCTAGATGTATTTTTGTGTACCAACATTGACACACAGAAAGAAGTGATTGTTTGTTCTTTTGACTGTGTTGATCTGCAGGGGAATGACTGAAGGAGTCACACTCCTGATCCTCGCTGTGCAGACAGGTTTGATTGAGCTCCAAGTTGTGCATCGGGCATTCCTGCTCAGTATTATTCTTTTCATTGTGGTAGCATCCATACTTCAGTCCATGCTGGAAATTGCTGATCCCATTGTCTTGGCGCTGGGAGCCTCAAGGGACAAGTAAGAGATTGGTTTCCTAAACTGAAATATACTCAGTGCTGGTTTAGGACATGATAAACATAGTCATTGATCACCTGATTTGGATTTTTAGTAGCTTGTAAAATTACCCTGTCTTTTCTGCATGCAGATATCTAGTCTAAGTTCTCTAGTTTTCTCCTTGCTACCTTACTCCCTTACACACAACAATACTTCTCACTGTACTGTATGCTGGCAAACAGGGGTAGCTTTGGTCACCTGCTTAAGTCTGCATCCCTTCAGCCTGGGCCAGAGTGTGGGACTGCTCTGTTCTGCAGCTGCTGGCAGCCCACTCAAGTACCATGCCATTTGGTGTGTTTTCTCCCTAGCAGGAGTGTCAGGGCACGGTGGTCTCAGTGAAGCAAATCCAGGACTTCTGTGCCTGTGCTCGCTCCCCACCCACACTCCATTTTGTGGATTTGCAGAGCTGTTTTTCTTAACCTCCTCTGCAGTTGGGTGGGTTTCCCTGTAATGCAGTGGTCTTGGACAGCTATTGAGGTTAGGAGTGGCCTTGTGTTAGATACTGTAAAACCTTTTTTTTGTGAGGCTGGGATCCCCTAATGATAGGGTTTACTGGCAGAAAATAAGACTTGGAAGGCTTGCATTAGTGTACCAGATGTTCTGATCATGTGGGATTGTTTAGTTTAATCTGTGTTTTGAAGAGCTGTATTGGTGTCTGGTGTTCTTGTATTAATCTGTGTGTATCTTTTAATTAGTTGTATCTTTTATCTTTCTGTAACCTGTAAGTGAAGAAATAAGAGAAGGTTTATTTACTTGGAGTTTGTTTAGCTTAGAGACTACTTGTAGCTAGCATGTTCTGCCTTCAGCATTGTTAACTTCAAATATAGTAACAGAGGGAAAGGGAGTTGAGCCAGGATATGAGCATCTGCCCAGTTTAAACAGGCAGTTTGTG
Organism: Chloroceryle aenea; assembly: GCA_013399075.1. Taxonomy (NCBI): domain Eukaryota; kingdom Metazoa; phylum Chordata; class Aves; order Coraciiformes; family Cerylidae; genus Chloroceryle; species Chloroceryle aenea. Next base: position 185,363 of record VWZY01005822.1, read on the forward strand.
TCAATCGTGAGTTTTAACTCCCTTCTGCCAAATATCCCAGGCAGTTCTAAATCAACTAGGATCAGGATAAAGTCCGCTTCAGCTCTTCCTTTCTCCCTCACCAGAATTGCACAGTAGCTTTGAGACATTTCTTTAAACTATTAAATTAGCCAGTTTTTGCTACTGTCTTGTCCTCCCAATACTTTCACTTTTTCCTCTATCTCATTTCCACAGCTAAGTGAGGTTAAAATACAACTGAAAGAATGTGTAGATGTAGTATAGTAAATTACTGGAGATATTCTGAAAGCCTTAAAAAAATGTGTGAGTATAAAAAGATTGATGGTGTGTTTAGGCTGGGGAGGAGATTAGGAAGAAGTAAATGATAGGTGCAGAATAAGGACTGGCAGAGATGAATGTTCGTGTTCTGCTACGTTTCTTCTTTTGTGATCCCTGCACTGGGGAATATACATATGAAGGCAGCAGGGTTAAATCTGGTGATGAAATGAAATGCCTTTGCCCCAAGCATATTAGCAAAAAAAAAAAAAAA
>VWZY01005822.1:185912-196869 GCA_013399075.1 Chloroceryle aenea
AAGAAAAGAGTTGTAATAAGTATATAATCTGGGAGAAGTCTGTTTGTATAAAACAGGGTACAGACAGTTACATTCATATTAAATACTTTATTTTAATGGGCTTTCATCTGAAACATTCAGTATCTCAGCTATTTAATTCATCTAATTTGACCCATTGTGACAATTCCTGTAGGTGAATTTTTGCCCGTTATCTTTGTCTTGAAAATGGCAACGGTCAGATCAGAGGGAACTTTTCATACTGCATGTGTTGTAGGTGTGCATGCTGGGAATGAGATGCTGCCCAAGTAAAATAGAAACTCCTTTCAACAAGTTAAAGCCTTGAGCAAACATCTAATGTGCCTACACCCAGCTGTCAACCTATTTTTATTCTGACACTCAAATCTGACTTGAAAAATAAAAACCAGTTGTGTTGTTTGCAGGAGTCTGTGGAAGCACTTCCGAGCAGTCAGCCTCTGCTTATTCTTACTTGTGTTCCCGGCGTACATGGCCTACATGATTTGTCAGTTTTTCCACATGGATTTCTGGCTGTTGATCATTATCTCCAGCAGTATTCTAACCTCTCTTCAGGTGAGAATGTTAGCCCTGTAGTAACTGGGAAGCCCTGCATTAACTTTGATCCTGTTACTCTAGGGGGGAATACATGATGAGAAAAGAACAAGGATGATAGAAGGGCAGAAGTACAAGATACTATATAAAATCTTTGTCTTGTATCTGAGGCTAAGGGCTTGCTAGGGGTGGGCTGAGAACATAGTTGAGTGGAAGTCTATTTCAAATTGTAGAGCCAGAAGGCTTTTGAATGCATAACTGTTTCAGTGAAGCTTTCTTTTTCCAGAGCACTCATTTATATATTGTCACTTAAGTATGACTCTTTGAAAGTAATTTGGTGTTCAAAACAAGTAGTGTGAATACAGGAAATGTTTTGTACTATATGTATTTGTTATAACTTGCCTTTTTTTATTACTAAATTTATAAAATCCCTCCTCATGACATTCAGCACTTTTGTTTAATCAACTTGGCTATCTTCTGGACTCAGGAGAGTACAGAAGGGGAGGTACCTGGGAACAAGCTTAAATGCTTGCAAGAAAGAGGGACATCTATTTATCTTGAAGTTCAGCAGAAATACTACTACTTTGGGGCTTGCTCGCAAGTCTCTGACTCGGGAGGGTGGTGTGTATGGAGCTCCGTGGACAATGCTGAATAACTTAAGCTCCAATTCAGGCTTGAAAGCTGAGCTCGTGGTCTTGTACTGTGTTACAGGTGCTTGGGACACTCTTCATTTATGTTTTGTTCATGGTGGAGGAGTTCAGAAAAGAGCCGGTAGAAAATATGGATGATGTGATCTATTATGTAAATGGCACCTACCGGCTGCTGGAATTCCTGGTCGCGCTCTGTGTGGTGGCGTACGGCGTCTCGGAAACCATCTTCGGAGAATGGACTGTGATGGGTTCTGTGATCATCTTCATTCACTCCTATTACAATGTGTGGTTACGGGCCCAGCTGGGATGGAAAAGTTTCCTCCTTCGCAGAGACGCTGTGAATAAGATCAAATCACTGCCCATTGCCACAAAAGAGCAGCTGGAGCAACACAATGATATCTGTGCCATCTGCTATCAGGTAAGAATGGAAGTGTCAAAAGATTGACTTGAACTTAAATACCTCTAGATAGTCAAGTTCAATCTGCAACTAGTAAAAATAGTTACTTGAATCATGTCTAATGAGTAATGCTGTGCTCAATAACTTACTTGAATTAGCCAGTTCTGTGCTTTGTCAAAATTGGAGTGCTGGAGAGTTTTTATGAATAGAGAGTTTGGATGTGTTTAAGCTTTCATTCTTTATTTTTCCAAGTTACATAACAAACTGTCCTTGAGCTTCTTTGAAACAGTCTTATGTTTGGGTTGATCTGGTCTCAATAGTAACAGCAAATGTGTCCTTTCTTCATTAGTGGAAGATTTTGTAACTGAAGGACAGGGTGTACTCAGCAGCTGATTTGTTATTACTCCACAGAAGCAGCTCAGTCTCTACAGGCTTCTCTACTTCCATGTGCAATGTCAGTTTTATAACAGAAACCTAACTATCAAAAGGTTAAGGGTCTTTCTAATGTAAGCCAGCAGATATAAGTACCTTAGAAATCAATGCTGAAAGTAGTATTTTTATTACACCTTCAGCTCCAAAGCCTTTCTCTTGGATAGAAATTGTAGTTACATGTCACAGTGAAAGAACCACTCTAAGATTAGTAGTGTGCAGTTGGAATACATTGAATTGACTCCAGACTTGATACAAGTTCTTTGAAGAGTAGAACTGCTGGTGCGGGGTTGAATGGCAGCTTTTGAAACACCAGACAGTAAAATGTCTCAGCTGACAGAATTTGGGTATTACCTCATTTCTGGCTTGCTGTTGTTACATCTTCTATCTGTAAGTGGTCTGGTTTTGACTTGCACAATTTTCTTAACTAATCCTGTGACTTTCATCTTACAAAGGTATTATTACTTTTATTTAAAATCTTCTATAAACAAAGCTTTTTGCCTAATTTCTAATCCCTGTAATATAAACAGCCAGCCCTGGCCTGCGTTTGAACTGTGCACATATCTAAATGTGGAGGTCTGTCGGTAGGAAGGAGGGAACATTCTCTTGCTTGCCTGTGGACAGTTGATTTCTTCTCTGTGGCTGGTAGAACCCTGAGAGAGATGGGGTGAGAGGAGAGGAATGGGATTACAAATAATATAATCTTTTTTTGTGTGTGTCTTTCAGGATATGAAAACTGCTGTAATCACACCATGTAGCCATTTTTTTCATGCGGGTTGTCTTAAGAAGTGGCTGTATGTGCAAGAAACCTGCCCCCTGTGCCACTGCCAGCTTAAGAGCCCTTCACAGATACCGGGACTGGGACCAGAGCCAGTTCAACAGCCAAATCCTAGTGCAGAGCAAAATACCAGACCTGGAGATGCAGCTGAGCCCCCTGGTGTTGAATGTGACAATGGGCCAAATGTGAAAGGCAGCGCTGGTGAGAGCAGTGGACAGGTGGCTGATGGACAGGACAGCCCGGAGGCCCCTGCTGAGATGGAGGGGTCTCAGAGCATGGACGGTGACACAAGCCTGTGCGAGGCCAGCCAGGGAGCAGCTTGTGCTGCACAACTAATTGCAGCCCCACTCCAGATCTGAGGGTTTGTGTCCAGCTCTATGGTGACAAAGGACGACGCGGGAGCAAACGCATTTCAGAGATCCGAGTCTGACTCAGAAGAAAACTTATCCTTCCACAGCTGTGAAAGAAGTTTAGCTCTTAATGCTGGTCAAACTGTAATCTCCCGTGCTGATTTTTATGGGCTGCTTGGTAGTGGTAACTCCAGTGAGATGTAGTAGAAATGACTCCAGAAGCTCTCTGAACTGTGGGCATAGGAAGGATGTCTGGAAATAAATTGCAGTGAAAGAGTGTTTTCAAGATGTAGATGAGGGATAAGAGGAACAAGAGGCCCATGAGAGGTGGTAGACAGATGGGCCGAATGGTAGCTTTTGTTTTGGTTGGCAAGAGGGTATCTCGTACAGCCATGTGCCAGGGTACCTGAGGGGTGTTACATGTGGTGAGTTGCTAGTCTCTGAATGAGGTGCAGCTTCATCCAGAGCATTCATGGCAGCATGTGTTTCATGGCACATAAGCAAAAGTCAAAGATACAACAGCAGTGATTGTACTAGAAGATGGAAGCACTCTTAATACGTCATGTGTATGCTTTGGGTGTTCTTGGTGGGGCAATTGCATTTGAATTCTTGTAATCTATAGTGACTCTTGACTTTTATGACAGAGTCTTCGATATTTTGATGTATATGAAACTTTTGCTAATAATGGGCGCAGTCTGGGCTGCATGAAGTAAACTAAAGCTCTAATGAGCACTTTGACCTCTGCTACCATGTGCAGGAGGAAAGTGGGATGAGTTTTAGGGCACAGATAGAGGCCTTTCAGTACTGTGCTTTGTAATGTTAATTCTTGCAGCTGAATTAAAACAGTATTAAACTCTGGCGATATTTGCACTTTGGGAATGAGTACATTATTGTGTATGATCAGACTCCGCAAATGCCACTTTTAAAGCTGTTAATAGGTTTGCACCTTTTTTCTTTGACAAGAACATGTCCATACTTAAATTTTTACATGCGTCATGGCTTCAAGTAGAGCTAGGGACTGGGATGGGAGTAGGGGGCAGGCAATTTTTTTATGTGAATTTTGATATGAAGAGAAATTAGTCACTTATTTATACGATAGGCTTGACTCAAGTGTTTTTTCAAAGTTGGTATTCCTAATGTGAAATGTGATACTATTTTATTTTTAGTAGTAAATTTGGATGTAGACTGACAGACATAGCTGAATGTCTTAATAAATTACATTTGAAGATTTTTGTACACCTGGTTATGTGATTCTTGCATTGAAAATCCATTAATTATGTGTTTAGAGGGTCTTCTGCAATAGTAGGTCTCTATTCCCCTTGGATATCGGTGGAAGTTGTGATGCCCACTCTCATTGCCATTTCCATTGCAATGCTGTGTGTCGTGGTGGTACCTCCTGGCCTCCCTGGTCCTTGCCATCTGACCTTGACTAATGCAGAACAATAGGAGAACGCTGATGCATTACATGATTTAAACTGTTTCCCTTCTAGCCACACTTAAGTCTGTGGAGGCAGGAAAAGGGGGATTTCTGGGCAGTGCTGTCATGAAGTGCCCTGTAATACTGTGAGACAAAGACTTTCCCTCAATTCCCAGAACATGTTCTTGGAGGATGCTCTGTTAAATGCTGCTTGTGGAAAAAATGACCCCAGAAGTTCCTCAGACCAGTGATGGGAAATTTCTCCTTTGTAATATCACCTCGCTGACATGTTGAAGGAGCAAGTGGTACCTTGGGTGATTTGGAATAGGAGATGAGAAGAGCTAGGCTGGTCCGTCTGGTGAAACAAAGGCTGGAGGGGTTGTGGCTGCCATACAGATACCTCAGGGTGAGTGCAAGGAGAGGAGAAGAGGAACTTGTGCTCACTTACAATATTCACATGAGGGCAGCAGGGCAGAAGGGAATCACTGGGATCATCAACTCCAGTTTGTTGCTATCCCACACAGTATGTTATGTCATCACTTTCAGAAGTAGAGGAAGTGGTGTTGAAAAAGTAACAAAAAAAACCCTAAAAATTAATTGCCTTCATTGCTTATACTGAGAAGTTGTTCCTCAGCCTGATTGATCTCCTGGAAATGAACCTCTTAAGTTCTGTCCTAAATTGCTCAGAGCGAATTGGTAATGCAGAAGCTAGAGGAAAGGACTCTGGATTTGCACCAACCTTAGTAAGAGGTAAGTGTGCCTGGAGACTGCTCCCTGAGAATCAACAGGCCCATGGTGGATTCAGCAAATGCACCATCCCCTGGGACTGCGGATCAGAAACATGGATGTGATGCTGAAAAGGAACCTGATGGATTCGGGAGGTACATGCAGTGCTGTCTTTCGGAAGAAATGCTGCAAGATTCCCACTGGAGCGAACCAAGAGCAAACTATTCGCGTGCTGGAGAAGGTGCTTAAAGATGGGAGGGCTCAGGCAATCTTGGCAGAGTTCTACATCCTGGCAAAAGGTGCGTGTTAAGATGAAAGCAGCTCTGATGCACCTTTTTTACTGTAAGGGGTATTTTCAAGAGGGAGAGGCGAGAAAGGAGGGGAAGCTGCTGGCTTGGGGAGCTCATAGGAAGAGGGCTTTTAGAAGTTACCTTCATTAGGTGATGACATTATTACAGAGTTGTTTGTAGCAAGCAGGCTGAGGTGGAGTGTGTACATTACTGTGGGGTTCATGGGGCAGAGGTAACTGGATAGTAAATGCAGCTGGACTAGAAAAGTTAAAGGGGTGTGCAGGTGTGTTCAGTTTTGCTTCATTTTTGATTTTGTTTTTTCCAGCTCAAATGCTGACAGAATGCCATTTTCTGAACAGCTAAGGAGAGCTAGCTCTGGAAGGAACCTAAAAGTAAGCCTGCAAGAAATGGGGGGTGGGTGGGAAAGAAATACTGGTAAGTCAAGCAGGTTGTATCTTAGGTGTCAGGAAGTGCAGGAACAAAGTGAGAACTGCCCAAACTGATGCCAAATTAGATCCCACAGAAGAAATAAACTGCTTAACTTGAAGGGGAACAGGAGAAAAAGGGGGAAGGCTGCTGTAGGGGAGCAGGGAAGTATGGAAGGAAATGAGCCTTCTGTCTCAATGCTCTATAGAGCATCTGGGTGAATGTGCCTGACCTCTGAGCTTTGTCGGGTGCAGAGCTCCCTCTTGGACACTTGTTGCTTTGAGTTAATTTTCTCTGCAGCTGTGCATGAGTAAATGGTGGAAAAAATGCTTTTTGAGTGTTTATAAACAAGGTATGACTGTAGACTGAGGCTTGAAATCACTTTCATTTGGACTCTTTCAGATGGTGGTGTGATTGACAAACATTTGGGCTCAAAAAGATGCTTCCAGCTAGGTGATATAATGGGAACAGTTGGGAATTTTATGGCTGGTTGGTTTTTTGCTGGAAATGGGAGTTCTGATCACATGGTGTGATGGTGCATGTCTAGTCTGTCCTACAGAGTATCCCAGCGCTGCTGATTACGGAGTCCATTACTCTGGGCTCAAGGAAATGTATTTGCACGAGGTGAGATGACTCATGAGGACAGCAAACAAGTCTGTAGCTAGAAGTTTTATTTGAAAGCCTTAGTTTGAGTTGCACTGTGGCTCAGCTCCTTTGGCTTTTGGTTATTTTGCAGCAGAAGAATCTATTTCCTTCCTAGTTTTTAGTGAAGCACTTCATTTAATGCCAAGGCAAAGACTTCTTGAAATGCACAAGGTTTTCCAGTGTGGGAAAGCCTCTTCTTTCCAAGTTCCCTTCTTTCCTGAATCATTTTAAATTCAATTTGAGTTACCTCAATCTTTTTCCTAAAATAGACCAGAGTTTTGGCTAAACCATCTAAATGCTTGAGAATAAACTTGTTAACATTTTTCTGACTTAAAAGGACTGTTAAAGACTTTGATACCAGTTGGTTCAAATGCAAATTATTTCTAGCAAATCAGCTATAAAATACATGAAAGTTGATATTAATGTCAAAACCAAACACTAACTGAACCACTACCCACACCTGGGAAGGAGAAATGGCTGTTGGAAGCATGCTGTGTTTCTCAGAATAAAAGTCATCAAATTAGAGTGAAACTGATGTTGCTGGGTTTTGTTGGGGTCAGGAAGCCTGCTTCATGTGAAGGAGGCAGAATGTCACAGCATGGCCCAGTAATTGTTGGCTTGGGAGTTCTCAAGAAGGAACAGTCTGTGGACCGCTGCTGGTCTGAGAAGGGCCGTGGAGGTGACGAGGGGATTGGTGTCTGGCTTTTTAACTCCCACGTGTTAAATTTGTTTAAGGACACCTTAAAATAATTTTACAGCACTGCTTTTTGGTCTCTGCAGTGTCTGGAGCTGTTGCATATTAGCTAAGCTGGTCCTATAAAGATTGCTTATTCCAAGTGTTGCCTGTGATGTCATCCCACAAATTTTTGTGGGAAAGATTGACACATTTCCCTATTTAGCTTCACTTACAAAGGTGTCAGTAATTGTAATTTTAAACTCATTTTTTCTTGGTGTTGTAATACTGAGTTTAGAAAGGAATTGGTCCCTGTTTTTGTGATAGGTATGGTCAATCCCATTAAGGATCACAGTTCACTCGCCCACACCCTGAAGATACCAGTTTTCTTTTTGACAATGCCTGTTGCTTTTAACTGTAGCTATTGTACTTACTAGCATGCTGCTAGTCCAAGGCTAGAGGCGCAGTGACTTCTCTCCCTGGTGCAGTTCAGCACTGCAGCACTAGACAGATGTGCCTGAGAACGCCTGGTGCTGACATGAAGACTGACCAGGGAAATTCCATCTGTTTTCATAAAGGAAATTATGATTCAGTTGATAATCTGCTCACCAAATGTATGCTGTGGCTCTAAGGTATTGATTAATCTCCTGAAAACAAACACTGCCTTTTAGAGACAAAGTAGCCTGCAACACTTGGTGAGCTGTCTACATCTTGAAGGGTATTAAAAGAAGCTAAAGAGCATATCTTGCACACACATAAATATAAAGGTATCCTGGTTAAAAAAATAAGCTGTGAAAAAAAAAAACCAACAATTTGTAGGCACAAGCAACCAGCCCAACTTAAAAAAAAAAAAAGGAAGAAAAAAAATTTCTATGTTATTACAAATAATTAGACACAAATTTTCTCAGTGGTTGCCACTTCCTGGAGCCTTAAAATCCACATCCTTAAATAAATCTAGCAGCTGAACTCTACTGGCTAATACAACAGCCAAAGACCAGATGATCTGAAGAATTTTGTAGCAATGGACATGAAAACCCCAGGACTGTGAAGTGGATAAATAAGTTAATTCTTATGATTTTAAAGTGTAAAACTGACTTAATTGGATAAAAACAATCAATTGAATAGGTATCTGGTACTTATAAAATAAATGGTATACAGTTCCTTAATTGACCATAGTCTGAGATTTCATTAAAAGGTTTGTTTCTAGCTTGGGGAAAAAGTGCCAGCTGGAATGTGGAGGAGTTAAATTTTATTTATTTTCCTTGTGAAGAGCCACGTTGTGCAATTTAAAAGAAAATATCCTTGAAAGATGGGTTCCTTTGTGAACTGTTTCATCCCTTGTTTGATTTCAGATGGCAATTAATTTCTCAAAGGCCCTCCATGTTAGAGTGTGTTGATAAGGAAAGAAAAATGAAAAATTGTAATCTGCTAAGACACATCTTGTTTTCAATCTTTGGATGCGGGTGCTTGAGTTTTGGGTATAGCTGAGCTGGTCATCTTGCTGGAAAAAAAAAATGACTGGTAATGATCTTCCTTTGCACAGGTGGTAGGAGACAACCAGTGGGAGAACTTCAAACCCACCTGCTGAATCTTACTAGAATTCTTCTTTATACTTTATGCTTAAATATTAGTCTTAAGCACTGCAGAAAATGCAACCAAGCGTATTGGCTCTGTGTTGAGCTGAGGGGTGTAGTTTGGGGCTCTGGTCTGTGCCTGTTCCCATGCCCAGCTGTAATACCTGGCTGTAAGGACTGACTGAAGTCGTTAGAGGCACTGTCACAAAAACTGGGCCCACGCAGTCTTTTCTCAGCAGAGCTGCACTGAAGATGCCTCTGGTGACTTCCAGGTCTCCTTTTTTTTCCCTAGAGGCATAGAGCTGGAGAAGAGAATTAAAGGAAGCTGAAGGGTCATCTTTTCCCTTGGTATGCATGAGGAATATGTGTTCTGAAAACCGCCTGACCCTGGAGGTAGGCAGCAGGTCTGGGGTGATGGGTGATGGTGGGTGGTTGAAATCTTCTGCCCAGGCCTGCCTGTTCACCAAAGAAAACATAAGTCATACCTTCATGGAGTTTTATTAGCTATATGTGTCTGTGCACAAATGGGTCCTGGATTGTCCCCTCTGGTTTCAGACACAAGTGGTTCTGTATCCATGTTGTGTTTCTGTGGGGGGAGTGGGCAGTGCTGGCTGCAGTAGGTTCATACTCCTCTGCTGTTGCTCTCTATCAGACTGTGGGATCAAACTTTCCCCTGGGCAGAAAACCAGCACTAAAGCTGGGCTTCACTCCTGAGGAGCCAGTCCTCGGGCACATCTCCGAAAGATGTTCAGACCCTTCCATGAACGTCCGGATGAANAAAAAACTAAATAAATGCATGTCCACTTTGAATTCACCAACTGAATCCCGAGTGAAGCTGTGCTCCAGAGCCGTCCCTGCGCTGCCGATGCTCTGCTAATGGTTCACGTCCGTAAATTTGCTGGGAAAAATGGGATCTACACTTACAGGGGACCAGAGAGCTGCTCTGACACCGGTATTTTTCTTTCAGCCTGGAAGGCGTTCCCCCCACTTAAAAAACAGACACCAAAGTCCACTCTTTTCTCAGTGACAAAGCAATTAGGTGCCATGAAGCAATTCCTTTTTTTTCGGTGCTTTCTGCAGATGAAGATTTATATGATAGAAATAATTTGATTGCAGTCGGGATTTCTGTTCAATATTACCCAAGTGTATTCTAAGAATTGCTTGGATTCTGGTGAAATCCCACTGGGTGCCGGTCAACACAGTCCAGCTTCAATTATGTGTTTAGATATTTTTTTCCTCTTCATTTTGCACAGGCTTTTAAAGCCGAGATATGCAAACACAGGCCATTGTCAAATACTCCAATGGGAGACTGCTCTTTGGCTTCCTGAGCACAATGTCTTTTGCCACCTTGCATAAATATTTTAATCGCTAATTTGCTGGTCTCATTTAACACAAATTTGGCATTTGTCATTTAAATTTAAACTTCTTAAAATTGACAATTTTCTTGGCTACTTATGTTAATAATTTAAAGGGAAAGCTCACTATTAAATTATTATGGGTAATTATTTTGTAACTAGTGTGGAAAACGTCATTTCTACAGCCTTAGAAGATCCTAGAAAAGGCATGTGTGGATCGATATGGATCAAATCCCAGGAAGTGTGAAGATGCACAGGAACAGAGTCTTCAGGATTTTTCTTGAGCTACATAACATTTTCTGTTAAAATTAAAATATAATTCTCCCTACATGCAGCTCCAAAGCCTTGGAGACTGATGAAGCAAAGTTGTGTAGCTGGAGGGTCATAACAGCTTTTTTTAACTCTGGCTTTCAATTTGTTCTGAAACTTTGGCTGGGAAACTGATGAGATGGGATTCGGGTGAGCGCATCCTGCAGAGCTCAACACGAGCATTGTGTTCCATAAGATGTTTTCTTCATATGACCTGGCTATTCATGCAATGCAGATGCTGNTTTTTCAGGTGACACCAGGATGAAGAGGATGGAGGCAGGAGAAAAAGGGAGCTTGGGAAAGGGGCGAACCAGCGGGGTCCGGGTGCTGGCAGCGCGGGCAGCCCCCGCGGTGGCCACGGCGGGGCAGTGCCGCTCCGCGGACCAGAGCCG
>VWZY01005822.1:211093-246554 GCA_013399075.1 Chloroceryle aenea
GGTGGGGCTTTCCTCTGATCCTTCCCTGTTCCTGAGACAGGGAAAGGCGCTGAGAGCTGTCCCGTCCAGCCCCGGGGGCACCTGGCGTGCAAGTGATGGAGAAACTTCATGTGATATATTTTTTTCTTTTTCCTCTGGCCTTCCGTCTGCTCTTTGACTTCAGGAAGCCAACAGCGAAAAGACCAACAACGGGATCCACTACCGCCTGCAGCTGCTCTACAGCAATGGTAAGGACTGGGAGCCCCCGGTTTCAGCCCCNTGTGGAGGCTGCGCGGAGGGTCCCCGCGGGACCTTGCCCGCCGCCTGGTTTGGGAGCTATGAAAAATCAAGGCGACCTCTCCAGCCGTCCTAGGATGGGCTGGATTTGCTTCTTAACACTAGAATTAATAAGAATTAACCTCCTCCGCCCCTCCCCAGCTCACCAAACATCGGCAGCACAAGCCATGGCTAGGGTGCGGGGCTGTGTTTGTCCGTCCTTTATTCGCGCTGCCGCCGGGTCCGTGGGTTACAGGAAGAGCGATCGTATCGTGGCACATCTGCATGTCGGAATAGCCCCCGAAACGCTGCGCGGGGAGCGGCGAGCTCGGGGTCGGACTTCTGGGAGGGCTGTAGGGTAGCAGACCTTGTCGATGGATTGACCCTCTATTTAAGTTTATGCTTTAGCTTCCCAAAGAGAGTGATAACGTGCTTGCCTACCTGTGAAAAATACTTGCCTGTATGAAAATGGTATCTTTACAAAGGCATTGTCTGAACAAATCCAGTCTTCCTTTTTAAAGAAATTTGTTGCTCTAGCTTTTTCTTCTGCTTCTGTCAGAATATTTTTCTTTTATGATACATTTCTTTTAAATAGTTGGAATTGCTTTTAAGCCTTACGTATCCTTACGATACGTTTTTTTTCCTCCTAATCTGTTTTACTCGTTGAAGAGAATTATTAAATTTTATCTAGGAAAAACATTAAGGTTTTTTTTTGTACCGATAGGAAGAGTCAGTCCTTGTATGTAGGGAAAAAAGTCTTTGCTTGTATTTGGGTTTCTTTTCTACAGCAAAACATAAAGCTCTAAGGGCTGAGTTTGTTTTAGAAAACTCTCTTTGATGGTCCCAAAACATCTCTTCCTGCTATTGAAGACTGTCTTTCAACAGAAAAGAATAAAAAGGAAAAAGGGAATTTGGATGAATTTTACTAGAGAATCCACTATGCATCTGAAGTGTTAAACTATATGCTTCCAAACAGAGCCCATTCCCTGTAGGAATTAAACCAGCAGCAACAGACCCTTCTTGATAACAAATTTTGGAAAGCATTTGCTGTCATTCCATGTTTTTTTTTCAGGCACAAATTGTTTAGATTGTGTTAAAAGCAACAAAATCTTCCTAATATATGAACTCTTTTTAGTTTTTTTGGAGCTTGTGTATTTTACTATAGTCCATATGAGAGAGACTATCAATAAATATTATCTTTAGATAGCTTTTCTATCATTACAGAAATGCAAAAGTCTCTGTTCATAATCTTGTTGAAAACAGAGCCCTGAACTCATGTAGAGCAGAGGATTCAAAATAATTTTCTTAACAAAGGCATCTTGCATATGAAGAGTTCATCCTAAGGCACTGTTTGACCTCTTGGTCTCTCATTATTATCAAGTCATCAGAGGGTCTTTGGAGAGAAAGGGGAAAAAACCCCTGAGATACAGTTTATTTGTAAAACCTACCATGTAGCTTTAAAACACATTCACAATGAAGAAGAAGAAAAAAAAATCTAATTTCAGAAAGTCTTACAAAAACAAAGTTGGTGCATTTTACAGATTTTAGGGAAAGTGCAATGGGGTGGAGAAGTGAGGATTTAAGAACAAAAGCTCTCTGAACTTAGATCAGAAAATGGGGAATGAAAAGCTATTTTAGATGCAAACGTGTTTGCTTACGTATTAATTTCATGAATATACTTTCTTTATGCATGACTATGATTGCTTATGAAAAATAGGGCATTGTCATGTCAAAACTGTGGCATGTGCTGCTCTGAAATTTTTTTTGAGGGCCGGGGGCTAAATTGTCCCTCTTCATATTTTTTAATTCTTTATTTTTTCAAGTGAAATTATTTCGGAGTTGAGATCGCTTTGGTTACTGAATGCTTATTAGGAAGCAAAGTACAACACATGACAGAAGCTCACCCAAACGTTGAATATATCATTTATATTTTACAACAGTGAATTATATAGAAGATTCTCAAGTAACTTTCAAATCATCAAACTGTAATTAAATATTGCAAAGACTGTCTGAAAATTCTTTAATTTTTAATGAAAGTTAAATATATATTGTCAGTCTACTTGAAGGTGTAGTATTTTAATGCATGACGCCTAGAACAAATTGGATAATGAAATGATTACTTTCAAATGAAACTGTTGCAGAAGCATACATGTTTCAGCTGGCAAGTATCTTCTCAGTACTTACACAGGCACACTCACACACTCAATAATTGTGAATTCCCAGACTAAAATTACAGCTACTCTGAGGTTTCTAGTGGCAAATTAAGACTCCCACAGAAGCAAAGTTTGACTGAGTTAGGTTCCCCAGACCATATAGGAAAGTATCTGTGGCTCTTTTTTTTCTATATTAAATATTTTTTTTTAATTTATTTTTAATATGGACACAGCAGATTTAAATGTATTCTCTTTGTTTCAGTTATAAATGGCAAGGTTTTGTACAGCCGCAGATTATTAAGCTAGATGAAATACAATCTGTTCTGCAAATCAGACCTAAATTTCTGTATATAGGATTGCTACTCATAGATTTAACCTAAATGTCCCATTGGCAGCATGTATTATATCAGCAGGTAGATGGGCAGGGCTTCTCTGTGCTGGTTGCTGTGTATGTAATAAGTAGTTGCTCTTTCTGCTTCTACAGAATTCTTGATCTGAATGAGTTAGGGGCTTGTTTGTGTGGCCTTGCCTAGCTAAGAAACTCATGACAAGAGTCCTGTCATGGGTAGAATACAGGGATCTGTGTGTCCTGCTGCCTGTGTGTGCGCTCTCTCAGCTGTGATGCAGTGTGGCGAACGGGGCTGGAGAGCGGTGTTACGGAAGTAAGCAAGAATTTTATTGCAAACTGCATCCCAGAGCATATCTGGGGTGTAGGTAGGATCTGTGCACTCACTGCCCCAAAACATGAGCCTTCACTGCTTATGTGCTCCTTGGTAGCCTGGGCTGTGGGACTTCTGAATGGGAAACTCAGGCAGGACTGGTCTCCAAGTACATTGTTTCTAGTTGTATTTGGGATAATGTGCTTGGCCTTTGGTGGTGGCCCAGAGAAGTGTTGGGTAGGATGGCAGTTACGTGCCTTTCAGGGGTCTCGCTACTTTTCCAAAATGTGCTCCCGTCATGTAAAAACTGTAAATACTACGCACAAATTGTTAATGTTGTGGGCAAGTTCTTTTCAGTTAGCGTAACAACATTCGGTGTCAATACTGGCTTAATTAGATTTTCTTTTATGTTATCTTGGCACCTCATTTTATGTTGGGATCACATTCCTAATGCGTTCAAAACCCTGTAGGATCCCAAACTTTATAGCTGTTGCTTTCCGTAAAGCAGCAGCTCCTGCCGCAGTAGGTCTGGCTCTAACAATGATGCATTCTGAAATTGCCTGCAAAATATGAAATATGTCTGCTCTAACAAAACCAGAGTTTTTAGGCAAGTCTAAGGATTTTAATGTATTTACGGAGAAGAGATGCTTTCTATTCAGCTGTATTTCCATAAAGTTGAGATATTTCACTATTAGGAAAGATGGAGGAAATAAATCTGAAATACTTGTTCCCCACCCATTTTTCCTTCAGCCGTTCTCATCCATAAGATATAACGGATGCTAATATGGTTCAGGCATCTTAAAAGTCATAAGTTTTGCATGATGGCTATTGTCTATTTCTGAGAGTTCTCATGAGTCAAAAATCCTTCCTTCAGACTTTGACTCTGTTTATATTTTGCTTTTTTTCCCCCTGTACTTTAACTCTGCATGCAAATATTTTTCTTTTCTTTTTTTTTCTTTCTATTTTTTTTTTTTTCCTGTTGACTTTTCTATCATTCTCTGATGTCTGCAGATATTTGATCAGCTCTCTATTCTGCACAGAGCGTGGCCCTTCTCTGGCAGCTACATGCCTGGGAAAAAAAAATGTTATCAATAAGTTCAGAGGAGCCTCAGCAGATTCAGAGAAATTTCACACAAACATAAAACAAACCCTAACCCCTGTGACGGGGAAAGTTTACACTGCGCCAGATTTTAGCAGCTTTCTTGTGCCTTTGGTGCGATGTCAGAAGCGCAGGTGATTTTAATTTTCTTGTACAGAGAGGAATGGAGAAGTTTGGAATTTGCATGCATGATCAGGACCTGTGTTTGGGAAAATGTAAACTCATCACAGTGGAAAATGTGTTGTTTGGAGTCTGAGGGTGAAAACAAAGCTGAGGATTTTGGAGAGACTGCCTGAGCCAGATGGCCTGGTGCATTCCCAGTCTGGCAGCCCAACTGCTCCCTCCTGTATAATATACAGCCATTTGTTCTGGGATATTTACGCTAGAGCTGTTTCCATGTGAATGTTTGAAAACCATTAAAAATGAACATATTAGGAGAGATAAATTTATTTAATTTGTGTGAATACGTCGATAAGCAGACCGTGTATCAAAGGCAGAGGGAGATTGGATAAAATAATTAGATGCTTCTGACTTGTGCATTGAGAGGCACAGCAAGAACTAACCGTCTTCGCCATGGGACCCAGTGCTGTGCTGCTCGTCTGGGATAAACCTTACTGGGATGAGTCAAAATTTTGCCTAGGGAAGGGGTGAAAACTCGGGTAATTAAGGGTTAAGTATTGAAAGCCAAATAAATGTAATTCACAGTATTTTCTGTGTAGATACTTAGTGGATACAAGCCTAATCCTCTCTGGGTGATATTCTGTCCCATCTGAAGTCAATTGCAAAGCTCCTATTGAATTCGGTGGGGCCAGGATTTTATTTTCTCTCTGTGTGTACGGCTGTATACGTCATTCCAGATCATTTTAGTTCTGTTTTTGTAAAGACCCTCATTTTAATGAGTTTTTCTTTCTCCTTCATTTCAGTAAAGGAGATAGTTTATTTTGCAAAACAGATGAGGAATTTGAAAGTGAGTGGATTTACATGCATGTTGGTGATTTCTCTCCTTCCCTTACTCTTTTAAAATCAAGGCCATGACATAACTGAATAATATAATGACCATGATCTCATTCCTTCAAGATTGTTTTTCATCCAGTTCAGAAAGCAGGATTGCTTGACTGGCAAACTGACACCATGAGACTATTCTGCCCTCAGTTGTACCAGCATAAATCTGGATTTATTCAGGAATAGTTAAGGACAAAATCTGGCTCTCTATTTTTCCGACTTATTCGTAAACTCTTTTACTGCTTTATCCTGCTGTCTTTACTGGGGAAAAGTGAATTAAATAAGAACTGTAGTCTCGACTTTTATATTACCCAATCTTATTTTTATTTTATTTGATTTAATTTTCCTTTTTTTTTTTTTTTTATGAACTCTGTCACTGAAAAATGTAGGCGAATTGTTGGACGCACTTGTTGTCTAGAAATGACTGCGATGTGTTCAATTTCGTAATTTTTATTTGCTGGCAAACAGTGAATTGAATTTGATTTAACTTTTTATGCAGCTTTATTTAAATTGAAGTGAGAAAGCCTTATATTTTGATACTAATTTTTCGGGGCCTGATTTTGAAGTCTGTTTGTGCATGAGTGATTGTTGCTCACTGGGACTTCTTGTGGGAAGGTTATTTGGGCTTACAATAATTTTCTGGGGAAATTTTTAAGTTGTTCAGGAGAAGAAAAGCGATTTTGAAATGCTTATGAAATGACACCGAGTTAAAACTACATGAAGTAAACAAAAAGAAAAAAACCCAAAGTCTATAATTTTGCATTTCCTTTGCTCGTGTTTTGTTGTGCAACCCTGATATGTATTTGCAGACTTATTTTTAGTTCTGCTGCGGTCTAAGTTTATACCCTGTAACTTTCACTTTATCTCTTATTAATGTGATCTGTATTTGACAAAATCACAACTATGTTAGTGCAACAAGGAATCTCTCCACAATCACCCTGTTTTAAAGCCTGAACTATAAGAAATAGTAGTTACCAAAAAAACTGTTACAAGAGTAGCTTTTCAAATCTTACAGTTAAAAATTTTCACAACATTGGAGATCTTCCTTGTAAAAATACTTCTGGCAGCTGTAG
Source organism: Chloroceryle aenea (assembly GCA_013399075.1). Classification (NCBI taxonomy): domain Eukaryota; kingdom Metazoa; phylum Chordata; class Aves; order Coraciiformes; family Cerylidae; genus Chloroceryle; species Chloroceryle aenea. Next base: position 217,335 of record VWZY01005822.1, read on the forward strand.
CGATCTGAAACTTTAGCAGTTCCTGTTTCCTTTTTGAAACTAATTGTAGAATTAATGCTTTAGAGCAGCGCAGTTTGCAAGGTGGTAGAGTATCTGTAATGCTCTCGGGCAGCCGTTCATAGAAGTAAACAGTTGGCATTTTGCACACCCGTTCGCACAAGTAAATCAGGACACCGGAATGGGAGTATGGGATGGGTTGCTCAGAAATTAACTCGGCCAATCCTTCTGCTTTGTAGAATTTCCTAGAATAAGGAAAAAGGTATGCGGGAATATCTGCACCTAATGTGGAGAAAACAAAACGTGCATGGGTACAACATCAGTAATTAAATGCAAATAAAGTGAAAGCAAATCCTTAACATAGAGGAAGGCAGAACAATGTCATGCACGCAAAGAAGGGATCACTGATGCTAAACACAACAGACAAGGTGATTATGTACCACAGTGTTGACTCTGCCCGTTCATTATTGCTATTTAGTTAAGTTATTTAAACGGGTACCTATAGGTTAAGTAAGCATAGCAGCAGGAAGAGAAGAGGAAGAGAGAGGGGAGGGGGGAAAAAAGAAAGTACATTTTGTGTTCTGGTTTGTCATTTCTAGTGCTTCATTGGCTTTACTGGCAACAAGATAACCCATACTGGGTAAATTTAAAGATTGAAAGGTCTAAGAAGAATACACCCAAGCCTAGCAGTCATCTGTCAGGCACTATTCCCTCATGTCATGCTTTGACTGCCTAGAGGTGAATGGAGACTGGAGGTGTTTGTCTCTGCTAAAGGCCCCAAAGGTAGATTTGCTTTTTACCCACATGTGCTGCACTCTCAAGGGCAGATGATTAATTATTAAGTCCAATAAGTACTATGAGCTTCCCCCTTGTCTGGCCTGTTCCACTGCCAGGTGGGACCTGATTTAGGGTTTTCTGGAATCTTTGCAATGTCCCTGCTGACTGACTGCATCAGGTACCAGACAGTGACTTAGATTCCCTGGTTTGGGCTGGAAGAAGATTTTCCCCATCTTCCCTTTTGATGCACAGAAACGAGGATCTTCTGAATTTCTCCAGCCTTCTAATATAACACACGGGTGGCTGTAGTACCATCTTCCAAGGCTTGCTGCAAACCATCTGTAGCTCTCTTGGGCATGGGTGTGGAATTACCTCATGGCGTAGGCCAGTAACTCAGCAGCGATGCGGAGTCCCAGCTGGGGTCAGGGGGGTTTGCTGGTGTCTGTGCTGTAGTGACTTTGCATGTGTCCTATGGCAACTTTTGTGTCCCCTTTATACCAGTACTGGGATCGCAAGTTTTGTCCCTCATTGGTAGGAATGAGGGGGCAGAAGTCAGGTGAAACTCTTACCTGTCAGTTACAATGAGATTGGTAGCCTCTGTTTTATCTTATTAGCAAAAAAACAAGTCCAACTGGGTCTTAGGTTTTAGGGAAATACATATAGCAAAACCAAAAAAACCCCCACCAAACCAAACAACCAACCAAACCCCACTAGTAAAGATAACAGCTCCATTCCTCCTATTATTTATGGAATAATTACATCATTTTATAAGGCATATGTTAATATTGCATATTGCTATTAAAATGGTGTTAAAAATCAGCTTATGCTTCTTCAGATTTGTGTGTCCTGTGATCTATGTCTCCTTTTCAGGTGCAACACCTCTTATCTCTGCTGGGTTATATTTGTAAGGACTGGAAAAGCAGTTCATATAATCTTACTTCGTCGTATATTAAGATAACTTCTTTTTCTCGGTATTTTCCTTACCTCCTTGTCGTGATGTGATCCCATTCTCTGAAATGTATTTCATCCATGTAACCTACTTTTAGTTTTTATTTTCAATATCTATTTTATCAGTAGCTTTAGGGATACCCTTGTCACATGTCATCTTATCTGCAGAGTTTGATCCCAAATTTCTTCTTTTTAAGTCTGTATTTTAGAGACTGAAAAGGTTACACCAAGTTCACTTAATAGGTAGAGCTGATGCTCAGATGCAAGGGTGATGGCCCCTCCAAGACTGGGGCTCTAACCATTGAACCCAGCTCTTGGGTGGCACCCTAAAAATTTTAGGAACTTCCATGCTATCAAAAGATGCTGTTGCAAAGGCAACTTCTTTTAACTCTTGTTTTGATGCTGGTGGGGCTGGTGCACTGAAAATGTAGCCATGTCCTGATCAGATGGAAATCCAGTACTGAGTGGGCTGTGAGCCCTAACCTAGTTAGGTGTAACGTCGATCCCTCACCATTGCTTCTGGTTCTGCTGCTGGGAGCATAGCAAGTGTAGACTCCTCTTGAAATGCAAATACACTGTCTTTCCGCAGTTTTAACTTCAGAGTTCTCCTCGTGCTATCTCAGAGTCAAATTTCTCAAGCTGCTTGATCCTTGGTTTGTTTTGGTATCCTCTCCTTTGGTAGGACCTCTTTCTCGCTTATTTGTAGCCCTGTAACTTTGGAGTTGCTCTCTGGAAAGTGGTGGATCATGACGTTCAAGGGGAGAATCAGTCCCAGGCGCTTTCTCAGGAGCTACCAGGAAAATGCCTGGGCTGTGCAGCTTTTGTAATCAAAAATACATGAGCTCTCTCTTTTCTGTCATTTTTTCTTTTTTTTTTTTTTTTTTTTTTTTTTTTTTTGTAATAAATGGGACTAAAGTATTGCCAGCTTTTTTTTTTTTTTTTTTTTAATGCTTTTAGGTTTATATTTTATTCTGAATTGAAAAGAAAATTGTGGTTGTCTTGACTACTAAAAAAATCCCATCCTACACACTGCTCGAAAGATGTGCAACAGAGAGGAGGGAATTTAGCTGTACTCAGCTTTTGCTGTTTTCCAAGTGCAAACCATGGAGTGGGTTTGGTGGAGATGTGGTCTCTTTAGCCTGCGACTTGGCTTGTAACTCTGTCTGCGCCTTCAGTTACTGAGATGCGTTTTTATTTTCTCCAAACTCAACTTGATGCCCTGCTAAAAATGCATTTTGTTTCTAGGCAATAGTATATGAAGGCCAAGACAAGAACCCAGAAATGTGCCGAGTTCTGCTCACGCATGAAATAATGTGCAGGTAAGAAATACCCACCTTCCAGTTAATTAGTGATGAGAAGATAAACGTGTCTCTCAAAATCTAGGTTGAACCTGCAGCTATTTTCAGACTTAAATTTATCTTTCTTGCATTAAACAATCCCAAAATAACACAGTTTGGTGTGTGTAATTAGCAGCAAGGTCTCAGTCATCACACTTGTTTTCAATTATTTATAAAGAGTTATTCTTAACAGAAGGCTACTGGTTTTCATTTAGACACTGTAGCTCACAAAAGGTTTCCTCACCAAAATTAACAGTCAATTATAGTCTTCTAGCAATAAACATCTCTGCCTCCTATTCTCAACAAAACCTCATCAATAAAATGACAAAACAGGGTGGGGTAGGGTTTTTTTGTCGTGACACCCCCCCCCCCCCCTTTTTTTTTTTTTCCTTCCCTGGATGTGCATTAAGACTTGAGGTCAGGAGGCATATTTTGTCCCAGTTGCTGCTCATGCAAGGTCCCCACTCGGGAGAGCAGGTTATGCTCCTCAACGCAAAAGATGTCATCTTGTTGATTTTCTTTAAACTTCCTCGTGCAGATTTGGCTCTGCCCTGTGCTCTCTTCTCCTCAACACACCTGCCAGAGGTTGGGCGCTTAAATTCAGGACAGTCAAATATCTTCTCTCCCCAACATGGTAGTTCTGCAGCTGCTTCCTTCTCTTTTCTGGCTGATTGAAATAGGCGAAGCCTCTTCTACTTCCTTTTTACTGCAGAGAAGGCAGCATCTTCTGGCAGACCCCTCCGACACCTAGGAGAGCTTGACCTTGCAGTCTCATTAAAGTTAGTGGGTGTTTTTTGCATGTCTGAAAAAATAATTTGTTACATGTTATTCGATGGCAGAAAATAATTGCCTGGTGGAAGATGAGGCATTCTTGCATAAGCTCATTGTTACAATCAGTTGTTTTAAGACTGTAAAAATGCCATTGCATGCGTTGTAACTTTTACAAAACACATTTGCTAAAGAGGAGTAACTTGAGGGTAAAAACTAGTACCCACTTCTAAGAGAATAAACTTGGATGAAAATTTCCTGGTGGGGGAGAGTCTTCGACAAAATATTCAGATGGAATCTTCTCTGTTGGTTGATTTTTATTTATTTATTTATTTGTTTCATTCTTGGTGATCTGCATGTTTTGTCCTCCATGGCAGCTCCTCCCTGATAAAACCCTGCTCGAGGGCAGTGCCCTGTGATGACAGCAGAGAAGGAGCTGCTCTCCTGGCTTTGCCAGCCTGGGCAAAAGCCCACACAGCCTCCGAAATTCTCCTTTGCAGGATTTGGGAGATTTTAGTTTTCATGTTGGATTTTTCTAGGCTCTTTTATTCAGTAGGTCTGACTTCTTCCAGGAGACCAAAGATAAACCATTACAGCTCAAGAATCATCAGAGCAGACCGGTATCTTCAAGAGGTGCCTGAGCTTCTGCTGCTGTTGGGAGCTGCAACATTACTTTGCTGAGGGCTTCTGGCCAGTTCTTGCTTTCCAAATGGAAACCCGGTTGTGCTGACAACTCATAATTGCCCTAAAATTCATTGGCCCAGTTAGCACCACTCGCACACTAGATACCTAGCTAGGAATAATTCATGGAAATATTACAGGAGTCTCCTGACCTGATAAGGCTGAAGTGTGTGCTTTGCTCTTCTTCTGCAATAGACCAGTATAACAGTGGGACTGTTCATGTGAGTAAAATTAAGTATATGCTCAGCTACCTGCAGTGTCAGGGTCTGATTCTGCTGTTAGTGATGTGCCCTCCTGATTCTTAAATGGCAAGGTTTTGAGGTAGGAATTACACCTGTCTGCCACTCACTGAGCCATCTGTGGAAGAGTAAGAATCACCTATTTTTAATGCATTAATTTTCTTACAAATACTTTAGAAACATAAAGAAGTGAATTGAAACTTTTTTATGGAAGGCTGAGTTTTAAATGAAAAACCAAATACCTGTAGCAAAAATTTATGGCTGTTCAATATACTTTGACCGAGACAGAATTATTTCTGTTCTGAGAATGTGGAAAGATGTACAGTCTTTTCCTTTAGTAAAGCACTTTACACTTTCTTTGTTGTTAAAATTCATTAGATCAGGACTTTTGTTCTTCTTCTATTTGTTTACAGCTAGTCCAGTCCTTGCTTTGTGTTTCACAACCATAGGGTTATGGGTAGCAAATTAAAAAAAAATATCTGACCATAGTAGGCAAATGTTGTGTGCCTAACGGGGCAGGGGAGACATATTCAAATTTCTTACAGCTCATATTAGATAGTACCCATTTCCTTCTCTGTCTATACATGTGTAAGAGGGTGCTGTTTGTTTACCAGGCCGCTTGACCCTATTGCACAAATCTGTCATCTATTGTGCTGCTAACACTCTTTTAAATTGCAAATCTGATGCTCTTTAGGGGTCTAGGAGGGAAAAAAAAAATCTCCACACCATTCTGTTTCTCTTGATTTCTTGCCTGTTGTAAGTGGAACTTGGGATGTGCTGAATTTGCACCAGGGGTGCAAATGCAGCCTCAATTATAAGCATAAAATTAGAGTCTGTTCCCCATTAATCAGCCCAGCTAATTGCTATGCACTACCATTAGCCATATGGTGTGAAAGACAGCTTGCTCTCCCTAAGATGAAATTTCTTCATTTTAGACATGAAATAGTGAGGGCTCTGTATTTTAAAATAGCTTGGTTTAGATATTTAATTTCTAAACAACTTTCAGCAGTGCTTTCTATCAAGGCTAACTGCACAATAAAACTTTGCATTTATGTGACAAAGCTGGGTATTTATAGTATACTACAACTATGGCACGGATAAGACAAAGAATTCAAATGTATAGGAGAGTCCTTGTTGTGGTAGGAAAGTGGGACTGAGGTTTGCTTCAGGTGGATGTTTATTTCAAAGCGTTTCATTGTGTTTTGTCAAATATAAAAATCTACACGGTTGGCAAGAATGTTAATAGCTGGGGAGAATTCACAGCCTCGGTGGAATTTATTAGTATTGTAGGCAGCATGGGGAGGGACATCTATAGTTAATATTGCCTCAACAATTTCCATTATGAAACCTTCAGTGGCTTTACAGCTTTGCCAAACTTAAACTGTTCTGGCTGAAATGTCCTTTGCAGGGTGTCAGCCTCAGGCTGACTTTCTTTGGAAAGTTTCAGCTAAAATGGTTCAGTGATTTCTGAGAATAAGGTTGGAGTAAAATATGGTTTTTGTCTGTGTAAAATAAAGTCTTACAGCTGTTTTGTCAAGAAGCTCCCGTACCTCCATGCTCCAGGGCGAGGACCCTGTTGGAGGCAGGGGCTGTCCCAACCGCATTGTCTGAAACCCACCTCTCTGGGAGATTCTGCAAAATCTCCCACATGGACTCGCTAACGACTTGTTAGAGCCTGGCAGCTAAATGATCGGAAAGTCGCATTTGCACTGGCCACGTGCCATCGCCCCATAATTTCTCATTGTTCATTGTCCCCACGGAAAGCCTGGATCAGATGCACAAAGCTGGGCTCCTCTCACGAGCGATGCTCCTGGCTGTCATGCCAGGGTGGGGATGGGACAGGGGTGCTGGACATTGGGGTGTGGAGGCTGTTCCCTGCACACCCGCAGCACGGGGTCAGGAAGTATGGGGTACAGATGCTCCCTTGCATGGAAGGGAAGAGGAAGAGGAAGGTATGGAGAAAGTCAGAAGGAGGGCAGAAGGTCTCTAGAGGGTTGGGGTGAGGACAAAGGCAGCAACAAAAGATGGGAATGATGGTGGCTGGGACGAGGAGGCCTGCACAGGGGCAGGATGGGGATGGTGTGGGGCTTGGGCATGAGCCCTAGGGATGGTGGCAGTAGGTAGGTCGGGGGAAACCTTCTGTAGTCAGAGATGGGGTGCAGGAGCTGGAGAAGGTTGTGATGGTAAGAGGATGTATTACTATCAAGGACTGCTTGTTTTGAAAACAAACACACTGCCACAAATGAAGCTATTTTTGCAGGCCTCTTCTATGGGACAACGTGGCATTGTGCCTGAGCCACAGCTCCCTGCCACGCTTGGGGAGAGTCGTCATGGAGGGACAGCAAGAACAAGTCCTTGCCCTCCTGATTGCAAGGAGTTGGCACTCGGTGCTTCTCCTTCTGCTTTCAAAAAGCTTTGCTGGGCACTGGAGTGCTTCTGGATGACTTGGAGAAGCTCCTGGGAATTTTAAAATTCCTTCAGGGATAGGAAAAAGGGTGCCGAATATTTAGGAACTTATTTCCAAGTGTTAAGTAGGCACTAAAAGCCAAAGCTTTCGAGGCAAGTTGAATTAAAAGCACTTCTCATTCTGTGCAACCAGGTCTCAAACTTGGGGCTTGTGTGATGTTTTAATTCTTTGCATTGAAAAAACTAGGGTAGACAAGGCCTCAGATTCTGCTGTTGGGAGTAATAAATGCAAAAAGCAAGCTAAGGTTTAAAAGATAATTATCTAGTACATGAAAGAACATTTGGTGCCTCCTTTCATGCCACAGAGCCACCAGATAGCGAGATGCTCCACCCATGAACCTCTTCCACATCACCCTCAAACTGCAGTGAAAAGAGTGAGGTCTGTTAGTATTACTCGGGTTTATTGGGGTGCTTGGGAAGCCCTGGTCAAACGAGGGACCCACCCTGATGAACAATGGAGTGTTTCCTCTGCTCTCAAAGCTGGCTTTTCCCCAGTGGCCAGTGCCTGACTCCATCCTGCTTGCGGCAGGAGGTGAGACTGAGACGTCCCCATCTCTGGGCCCCTGTGGCTGCCTCTCCTGCTGGGTTAGCATCCCAGGAAGGTGCCGGCCTCCCAGCCTGGTGGTGTGTGGATGGTGGTATCTGCCCATCTCATGCTGGGAGCCTGGGAACCTTTGCTTGCCTGAGTAAGTGTGGCAATTTTTGTCCCTCCAGTCTGCTGTGAGAATGTCAGGACTAGCCCTGATTTGCTTTAGTCACAAGAACTGCATTGTCTTAACTTGTGCCAACTCTGTTTCTAATTACATTTTAATCATTTAAAAATGATTAGCAGTTTTTATTGCCTTGTTTGTGGGTAAATTTTCTCACCCCACACATTCTAGCTGCACTCCAATGACAAGTCCTTTTATAGGCAAAAAAGCCCCCTGAAAATCTACATGACTATTTACCTACAGCATATTTTATTCCTTCCTAAATTTTAATGCTTTCTGGGTGCCAAGGCTCTTGCATTTTCTGGTGGATCAATTGTGGTATTGTGCTGTAAAATTAAACAGTTTTTTTTGGCAATCCCAAACAATGTAACTTCCACCGAAATGAAGATACCGCACATGTGTTAACTGTGAAAAGTTTCAGCCCTGAATAGTTGCCTTGAAGCTTTTTGCGGTGAAAAGAATTATGTATTTTCCCCCCTTTGAAAACAATTTTTTTTTTTGGAACCATTTTTAAACAGGCTGTTTTTGTAAAAGCCAGACCCCCCCTTTTTTTTTTTTCTTCTTGTTATCTTTAGTGTGGTTAGTTGCTTTATTGCTAATCTTGGTGGGTAACTGTATATTATTCACTCTATTGTTCAGCAACACAAGAGAACCTTTGTCGTACTCCCAACAGGGCTATTTATAAAGTGTGGCACTTCTGAGGGCTTCTTCCTGCCCTGATGTTCTTCCACCTTCTGGGGAAAAGAAAATAGTTCATCTGAGTGCAAGCAGTGATTGCTCCTACCAGCTGCCCAAAGCCAGTTGCTGGAATAAGGGCAATGTGTAGGTTCCCAGGATGTGATTTGGAACAAGCTTGGTGGTTTCCAAAGACTTGGATGCATGGGGTTGAGGTTTACCAGAAAGCTTACTGAACAGAGAGATGTGCTCAGGTTTGGTCAGGGAGAGCTGACAGGGTGGTCCTCACTGTCTGTCACTTGTTGGCGCCATGTGATGGGGTTCCTGCAGCCCTTACCCTGCAGGAGCTGGCCAGGCTTCATCCATCAGGGGACCAAGGAGGTCATGGGAAGACAAGGAGGAGCTTCTTCATTTTATTTATTTTATTTTTATTTTAAAATTAATTGGAGCCTTGACTTCAGTAGAGGATTTTCTGTTAAGAGATGTCAGCGAACAGGAGCTTTTCTTGCTAGGTGTTTCCTCCCTGGGACAGGTGATGGGTAAAAGCCTGAAGCTTTGCTCACCTATGTAGCTGTGACTCGGCCTTATGGGTTTTAAGATGGGCTGCTGGGGAGGGCTGGGCAGCCCTCACGTTGCTCAGCCACAGCTCTAGATGCACCAGGAGGGATTCCCACCCTGAGCAGATATGTATATATTGCCTGTGAACTTACCTGCAATGTATTTATGGCTCCTAATGGACAATAACCCCTGACAAGGAATCATCACAAACAACAATTTAACTTATCTTAGGAAACAATGAGCCACCTTAGTTCAAAAGAATCTCAGCCTCGAGGTCAGCAATGGAGCGGTGCTTTGGGAGACTGAGCTTATATTTCACATGCCTGCTTTGTATCTGACCTGATGCAGGGCACCAGCCGCCGAGGCTGTGCTCTCCATGGCACTAGTGATCATTAACGTGCTTAGAAAACTTGGGGAAAAAGACATGCCCGAGCACTAAAAAGCTGCTGCTGATGGTGCTGGCATTGTAGCTCCCCCATAACAACAGTGCTTCTTGGAGGAGGGAGAATAATTGTGCTTTAGGATTTTGTGGGGAGGTTTCCCAGTGGCTGAGAATTCAGTTCTGTGTAGAAGCAGGAATATCTTGTGGATGTGTAACATAAGCATTAAGCAAATGTAAAAACCAGGCTCAGCAGGGAAAAAGCTGCTGTATTTTGTGTGAGAGCGTATGCGGGACAACTGTTAAACCTGATGGAAAAGAGACTACAAATAGCCAGGTCTCCCTGTTTCGAGTGAGCCTTGAATTATTATTTGTGAAAGGAGCAAACCCCTTCTCTTTTTATATTTTCCGTTGCTAACCAGCTGTGCAAGAAGTTAAACATAGTAATTAACCCATATGTGACCCACTACATTTGACTGATTTCCAGGCAGGCACCAAGCAGTAACTCTAGCTGGCAATTTGAACCTACCATGTTCGTAATGATGATTTTACAGTGTAATGGTCGCACTAAATCCTTTCACTTTTGCTCTGTAGCCGCTGTTGTGACAAGAAAAGCTGTGGCAACAGAAATGAGACTCCATCAGATCCAGTGATAATTGACAGGTAAGGACTGCTATTGTTTCCTTCAATTTTTTTTTCCCCTTTCCTCATTATAATGAAACACCTGCCCTGTGTTGCTAATGGGGAAGAATTAGGAGTATATACGGATGAAATTTTGTTTTTGATACCAAATTAGTTGTGCTTTGCAATTGTGATTGCCATGGAAGGGCCATATGGAGGATAACGGAGTGACCTGCTCTGTGGAGGGCTCTGCTTCTTGTGACTGATTCATGTGCATAAAGAGGAGATTTTTCTTTCTGACTTTCTGTGGCTCAATTCACATGCTGTGCCAGGGAAGCTTCAGGAATAAAATAATAATAGTTTGTGATTTATGAAATGTGGTTGGGTGCTTATAAATATTTAACTTTTATTTGAAAAATGTTTGAATCATTATCACTTTTAGCTACAGTATTTCTGTTGGATGCAATCCATCTACATTTTAAGGTTTTATTTATGCATAAAACCAGTTAAAAAAATAGATCTGCAAAGTAAGGGGTTTTTCCTCATGTTATTTTCTTTGGTTGGAATACTATTTTGACTGTATTGTCAGTTGATTAATTAATTTTTGCCTGTATTAATTACTGTGTTTTTAAACAGATCCATATTGCTAATCTGACATCACTGAGTAAATCACTGTAGTACAATATATCTATTTTAGTTTTTCCAAGCCATGTGTAGTTTCTGTTCTTGCAAATTATGCAAAATGGTAGCCAAATAGTAATTTTTATGACTTAATTGTTCAAACTCATTGTACAAAGCCATGTGTGATAACCAGGTTATTATGCAGCATTACTCTAGAAGAGCTAAATGGCCATGAAGTATTGAAAGTGTCTGTCATCAGCTGGGGAAAGCAATACCCTCGCACTGATCTGTGAACAGAGGGACCCTGAGGGGATCCTACCCATACATATAGGGGCAAGCACATAGAATAGTGTGCTATAGGGACAAGAATATAAAATAGTGTGCTTCAACTTGCATTACTGTTGGGGGTAATGTTTGCAATACTGAGTTCAAAATATCTTCTTTACCATGAGGGTGGTGGAGCAATGGAACAGGGTGCCCAGGGAGGTGATTGAGGCCCCATCCCTGGAGACATTCAAGGTGGCACTTGATGAGGTTCTGAGCAACCTGCTCTAGTTGAGGATGTCCCTGCTCTCTCAGCAGGGGGTTTGGACCAGATGACCTCTAGAGGTCCCTTCCAACCCAGATGTTTCTATGATTATATGATTCTGTGCCAGTACGTCTGTTTGATGAGAGATGTCGAAGAGGGTTTGACACGTTGGGTGCCACATACAGAGCATGGTGCAGGGCCATGGCAGAGCCCTGCCTGGCATTGTGCTCACACAGACTCCCAGATTTACAGTTCTTGTTTGAATTTGGTAAGAAAGTGCATATATTGGAAGCCTACAGCTGATGTTTTGATTAGTTATAATAAGTCATCCTGAGAATATTTAAATATCAGAAGATATCTCTATCTGTTTTAACTAGACATATTTTCATCTTCTGTGAGCATTAGGTAGTACCAAGGAAAGTAAGGGGGGAGAAAAAAACCACAGTGACATCTGTGTAGAGATGTGTTTTGTAAGCATGCTGCAAAGTTGAACGCTATAGACCTGGTGTTAAGAGTGGCATTTTGAACAACATGAAAGCTACAAAATTCACATGAATTTTTCATTGTACTTGAAAGTGAGATGTTAAGATGCTAATAGCAGGTTTACAGAAATATTTTGTTTAACTATCTAGTATGCAAAACTGCTAGTTGCAAATCACTTCAAATTATGAAAGCCAGAGATGCTGTATGTTACATGCTTCCTGAAAAATGAAGGAAACAGTTACATGAAAAAAAAAAAAAAGATTTAGCTTCCTAGTAGCAACCAACTTATCAGTCTTTACGTAAATTGATGCAAAAGGTACCAATTCTGAAGATTATTTTTAAAATGCAAGTGAAACATAATTTAAAGATGATAATACAAACCCTTCCTCACCACCCCTACTGAATCAAGCTTGGCTTGTGAATGGGTTAAGCTTTTAAGTTCTTCACTTGGTTTTAAATGCTGACTTTGATACAGAAGGTTGATATGACTGTGGTTTGAATAACATTTGATTTTGACCTGTTCCTGTGGGTTGCAATGGTATAAGAAATTTGACTCAGCAGTGCTGTAATTAGCCCTCCCCATGTTTTTGAAACAGGATTGTGTTACCTGGATTGCATTAGTGTGGCTTCTATTGTTGCTGCTTCGCATCTGTCCCAGTAGGGTACTTAAAACCTTTTCTTGGCTGAGGCTAGTTCAAACAATTTAGGCCAAATAAGTATGTGCTTTATACAGTTAGTGGCTTTAGTGATGTTTCTTGTGACATTTATCCTATTCATTCCCCACCCCCCCCTGCCTTTGGTTTGGAAAGGATGAAGTGATCTATATGGAGTCTTTTTACCTTAAAACGAGTCCTTTCAGATTTTTGCAGCTTTAAAATGCCTGCACAAGTCAGAACATGTGTTTAGTTGTACTCCATTGTCACTTCTCCATGCACACAATTTTTAACTATTATGTCAATTGATATGCAAAACCATATTTAGCTATTTTTATTTGCGTGTCAGCTTAGAGAATTCATTTACCATTTGGGCTAAAGCACTCCCACACGCCTTACGCTGATAAAGTCTCGCCTATGGATTTAATCTAACTCTTGCATCAAATCCTGCGAATCCACAGACTCTGACCTAACATAGAATTTAATGTTGAATCTATCCATGGGATTTTTGACATATGTACTTACATGGAAATGCTATCCTCTTCTTACATGCTGGAATACTATTTTGGATTGATTAATTCTCTTTGATGAGGCTGGAGAAACTTCACATAGAGTCTGCTCTGTCTTTGTGGTGGTTCAGTGAACTGGGCAAAGAGGCTGTTTGGCAACTTCAAAGTTAACATGTGCTATGTTCTTTTTCAAACTCTCTATATATATGAAAAGTAAATTGTATCTTTTTATTTAATCAAAATTTGGGCTTTAAAAAAAGTCAGTAGTTGTGTTTGAAACATGACATGACTTTGTCCTTTAAAAAATTGCTTTATACTTTGCTCTATTATAGTATCAGCAGATACAGCAGTGAAAGGGACCTAAAGAAATTTATGTTCATATAGTGATCTGAATTTTCTCTGGAGAACAAAATAAATCTATTATGCTTATAGAGCAGTCATTTCAAGGAAGTTTCTTGGAAACCTGTGTGTGTCAGAATCATCTTAGCATAGCCTGTATATTTTATCACTAATTCAGTTACATGTGTTGAGATGAAGATCTGATGAACAGGAACTCATTTTAAAAGGAGTGTTATTGTCACAATACAAATGCACAATTCCTCCTACAAGTGCAGTGGCAGAGCTGTATTGTAATCACACTTAAAGAAAACACAGAGCACTTCCTGTTATTAAATTAAATTCTAGATTGATTTAACTTTCAAATTGTAACTCATATTTGAATTTAAAAGGTTTGCAATAAAATTCCTGAGAAGAAATTGAATAAATTGTAGTTTTATTACCACTCTGGATATCCTGGTGTCCCAACCTTTTTCCTTATAGTTATCTTAGTTCAATAAATAAAGCCTCATTAGACTATTCCCATTTCAACGAGTTTATTAAATTTTACAGGAGTAATTAGCATAAGCTGTGCTAATTTTTCTGGAAGACTAATGAGAGAGCTTCCTAATTAGGTTTGCTTTGTAAGAATCAGAAAAGATGATAATGACAAAAGTCAGATGGAGAGAAAGTGGGGCTTTATATTACTCCTTGGTTCAAGATAGAAGCTCCTCCCTTGGCGTTCTGTTCCAAACTTTTAAACCCAATTTACCATTGTCAGGACCGATATTTAATGGTGTTACCCATGCCTGCTGGGGCTTCTTTACCTTTTATGGCTGCATCCAGTAAACAGGAGTCCTACTGACTGATAAAATAAGAATAATCACTGCAGTCCCAAATATAGCATCAGAAAAATCCCAGCATTTAGGATCTATACCATATACCTCCAGCCTGTGATATTGAATGGATAAAGGGCTCAGAACAGACCATTTGGAAAGTGCTGGTTCATCCCCGAGTTTGCTTCTTCCCAGAGTACTCGAGCAGACTGATGACACTGACCTGAAATCAGCTTTGCTGAGATTTACCAATACAGATGAGACCTACTTAAATCTCACCACTGTCTATCTTGTGGATAGATGAACTTTAGTTGCAGAGTAACTGTGTGCTCTTAAGTGGCAGGACAGCAAGGGGGTGACCAGAAGCTCTTCGGGTCCTTGTCTGGCAATATATCAAAGCTCTTCACGTGCTGCTTTGGATGCAGTTTTTGAGGAACGAGGCTTTGTTTGCCTTTAAAGAGGTGGCTTATGCGTTTCCAGTGCAATCAGAGTTCTTGTCCATGAAACAGGGGTGGGGACTCATGGGTTGGATCCAGGCTGTAATATTTTTCACACTTTACTATCAGAGGACACCACGGTACAGTTGAATGTGTGACCTGCTACAAGTGTTTGAAAGGTCTCTGTGCTTTTGACAGGTGCTGTATGGGACACTCAGATGTAGTCTCTGTAATTTGTCCTGAGCATAGCCAGCTGCTGCAGCTACAGAGGGAACCAACTTACCTACTACATATGTTTTGGAAATCTTTCAGCCTTTAGCTTGAAATATTTTATGTTTGTGGGTAGGATTTCACTGTGCAATGACATGAAAAGAGGCATGAATGACTTTCTGTCTCTGTTTTACTGCTTTACAAGTCATCATGTAGTAGATTCTGTTTTACAGGCCTGATCATCTTTTCATCCTAAATACCAGGCAGGTAGAAAAATGACACAGAGAATGGTGTTACACTCACTGCATCCTCCCCACAAATACACTTGTTAGGCAGCTATGCTGATTAATGCATTTTTCAATAGCTTTCCATTCCTGGAGGCAGGGGTGACAGAGATGCTGGGTGGGCTGGCAGAGTAGGCCAGGTTTGGGAGAGATGATGGTGAGAGGATGAGGTGGGGTTTGCATAGGAGGGAGCTGCTGAGGATTGTTTCAGGGGATAGGAGCAGTGCTGCAGCTGGTCCCCAGGCAGACTACAGGGATATGGACTCATCACAGCCCTAGTGTCGCAGCAAAGCAACAGCAGATGTCAAGTGCTTTGACAGTGGTCCCTCTGCACAAGTCCCCTGTCCTGCCTTGTTCTGGTCATATCCTTGGTTCCCCCAGCCATATGTGGTACCTGAACCTGTCTGTGTGGGGTCAGGGGATGGTGTGTTTGCTGGTGTCCTACTCCCCCTTTGCCCACTCTGAGGATGGGGCTGCAAGAGGCTGCAGCAGGGTTCTTGTGTGGGTTTTACATGCTGGGGGAGCAAGCATGTCGTGCTCTGATAGTTCTCAAGTGATATGTGAAAAATGCTCCTGTGCCTGAGTATTTGGCCATTCTCTTGAGTCTTGTACTGGAAAGTGACCAACTCATTGCTGTGCCACTTCCAGAGACAGATGGGAGTGATCGATCCAGCAGGAGGGAGTCTGGGGAGCAGAAACTGAGTGGCAAAGGACTACCCCCAGCACTGCACAGAGATGTCTCTCAGGCTGTCTTTTAAGGTTGTGCTGCCTGAACCCTCTGGGCTTCTAAGCAGGGCATTCAGATAGGCAGAAGTTGGCCTCAAGCATTTCATGCGAGCTCCCAGAGCCTGTGAACCCATATGCTTCTGAGGGGGGAGCAACTGAAACACATCCTCGAGGACTTAGTTGTGATTGATGCAGCTGAGAAGCATTACCCAAAACATTTCCCACATGACTTGGGCAACCAAAGGCATTTTGAGCTGTTGTGAGATAAATGGGAGACTCTGATCAGTTGATGCTTCTCACACAGAGATTCAGGCATAAATGCTGGCCTCTCTACGAGTACTCCTCATGTATGCAGTGTTAGGCCTCTTTCTGGTGATGAAATTGCTAGAGCTGGGGGTAGTTTTGAAAGGATTCTTGTAAAAAACTATCTTGTTTCCAGCTTATTGGGGTTGGCACATATCTCTGCTGCCTCAGAACTCATTTATTTTGCTCTTGGGGTTGAGTGAACTTAGCCAGGGTCAAAACAGCTTCTGCTTATTGTTTGTTTGATTTCTCTCCCCTCTGCCTTGAAGGATAAGATTTTTTGTATAATCTCAAAACAATTATGCAAAACATTAATTTGGTCTCAGCTTCACTCAGGAGGTTTGTGATTTTCTCAGCAAACCTGTTCTGAGTTTTCAGTTTGTTATAAAACCCCAAACCAGGCAAGTTTTATGTGGTTTTAGGTTTCACTGCAAACATTTCACACTACTCTAATAGTTACTTGCTTCTCTCAGTGTTGTCTTTTGAATCTGAAGCTAGTGTTTTGGGCTTTATTTCACTGTGATCTTATGCCTGATTATTACTATTTAATATCATGGTGATGTAACAGAGGCTTCTGTTGCAAAGGCGGCTCATTGTGCTAAACGCTGTGCAGTCTCTAGGTAGGTAGATGATCCCATTCCCAAAGACAAGTGGTTCTCCTGATGCAGTTTGAAAATTGAGATTGAGATTTTTACACAGAGAATAAAAATCTTATGCATGTACTGAATGTCCTGGGAATGAGGGAAACTGAAGACCAGTCTACTCTCTTGCTTTTGGCAATTAATTATCATCTTTAGTGCTCACCCACAGGCTTTTGGAGCTTGGCCTGTTGTGCTGTCAGTCCAGAAAAGTGACTTGAATACACACATGAGATGTGCTGGACCTGGTGCCCTGGGGTCTCAAGGTCAGTGTGTCCATGACTGTATAGTTCTGCTCTGCATTGGGTGGATGATGAGCCTGAGGTGAGCAGTATTGCACCTACTGCTTTCAGAGCTGTGGCTGCTGGCAGGTCAGTGACTCCCTTGGGCTCTTTCTGAAAATCTCATTCTTGGTCAGCAAGGGTTAATATTTTTAGGAGTTTGCACTGGTTTGTCTAAGTCCTCAAAGCCCATCCTGGAGACCCTATGGGTTTGCTTGTGCAGAGGAGCACCTCGAGGTCTAACTGAGACCTGTCAAATTACTCTGCTGCTCCATTCAGATGGCAGAATTTAGGTATCTGAGGTTAGAGGTGCTTTAAAACGTTTGTCTGACTTTGTGCAATGATCTCCTGCAGCATCAGAAAAGCTCCGAGTGCACTGGACTCATCCCAGGAGGAGCCCACGGATGAGACCAGGGCCTGGCAGGGAGATCCATCCCTTTGTTTCTGGTCACAAAACTTCAAATGTGCTATCCATACCTATCGATCTCTTAACACAAACTCCTACTTCAAAGCACGTCCTGCAGTAAGGGGGATGTGCTTGGCGCAGTGGGCTCCCTGGCTCCACGCAGCTCAGCGCCAGTCCTTCTCTTTCTTAAGAGTGGAGAATTCTTTTTTTGAAAAAATATTGTTTTTTTCTCATATGCATATATATGTACACACAGTTTGTGTTGTTGGTAAATTTCCTGTCCCATCTCAAGACCTGATTTATTTCTGTATTTGCTGTCACAGTGGGAACACACACATGAATAAGAGTGATAGGAAAATGTATTTGCAGAGATCATCCTCAGTTTTAATGCAGATTAGCTAAAATTGTTCTGAATGTGAAAAATATATCTTAGCTCTACTCTAGCATTTATTGGGTAAAAACATAACCCAAGCTTAATTCTGCAGAAGCTGAAGTGTATGAGTACTGTGAGTAGTTGTAAATGTTTGCACATTCCAACCACCAAAATGTATTCCTATAAGTAATTCGCCACATCAACAAAAATAACTATGCTAAATTCAAATTCACTTCTGCTTGTTTTAAGGATTTAATTTTAATACAACACCTAACAAAGTTAAAAGAAATGATTTTAGGTTTCTGTGTAAATAATGACTGAGATAAATTTCTAGAAATGGATTTATCTCTGTCCTCGGAGAGCAGCAAGGCTCTGTAGTAGCAGTGGTGGTAAATACTGGTATGAATTTTTCTCTTTCCCTGTAGCATCATGTTTGGTTTGTTTTTTTTTTTTCTGTAACAGTTCTGGAAAAGTACAGAAAAACCATACAAAGTTCCCAGTGTGTCACATTAGCAATTTTGCATAGGTAGTTTGTGATCAGAATATATTACTGTATCAAATGAGCGCTTACTTTTTTTGCTAAGGACTGTATTTTAGAGGAGTTTTTTTTAGCACAATGAATAATTTTCTACCCTCTTTTTAAAAATAGTGTTTGGAAATAGGAAATGTGAAAACAAATTTTCTGGTGACATTAATATGTGAGTTATATGAAATTAGTTATTAAAAGGCTTTATTTCAAGTCACTGAAATTATATACTGGACAGTAGTAAGGTGACCCAGATATAGAGCCTTTCACTGCAATCACCGAAATGCTATGAACAGTACTGTTTTGTCTTTGGTTCTTGCTGCCTCTAAAGTTGTAGGCAGATGAAGATAACTTTAAAAAGAGCCATTTCTCCAATTACAAGCTTTTGTCCAAAAGTAAAGAAAGATTTTTAGACTACTGGCATTCACTATAACGAAATTAAATTCCTGTTGTCTGACAAGCAGCTGAGGTTGGCAACAGTTTGGGATTTTTTGTTGGAGATATAGCAGAAGCTGCCCTCTGTGCTCACTGTTTTCCCCTGCAGCTGTGAGCTGGCCAGCGCTGACAGGCAAGGACCAGAATTCATGGGGGAGCAGAGTAGGGAAGGGTAGGTGGGCACTGGATGGTGTCACACTTGGTGAAAGTGGAGCGGCCACCAGTATGCTTTGGGACAGCATTTCCCCTTTGCTGGTGAAGCATGGGTTGCCCTTCTCAGGGGTCCTGGGAGGTGGGGAAGCACCAGCTCCACAGCCACCCCCTGGCTGAGCCCATTCTGGACTCACGGCCAGATCTCTCTGGTTTTGCAACACCGTGGTAACATCCAAAATGGCATTCCACAACTATGCCATCTCACTAACCAGCTGAGGCACAATAGTTCAGTAATGTAATATAAAAAGTAATGGTGTTAGCTAACACATCCTTAATAAGATATTGTCCACTGCTCTGCCATATGCTGCCGAGCAGGCTTTCCCTCTGTGGGGCTTTTGAGTCCTCTCAATAAGATTATTTCAAATACTCTAATCCTGAATCATTGACATGAATACAAAAGCCTAGTGACATCTAATAGATGCCTCTTAGCTTTGCTTTTCCTCTTGTTCCTTTCCTTTTTCTTCTATTTTTACCTGACAAAAAGCTTACAGACACTTGGGCTCTGTCTCTCAGTACCAGCATGTGGGTCCCCTCATGAAATATAAAGGAGGAAAAAGGGCTGACATAGGGCTGATAAGCCACAGAGCAAAAGACCATAGATTAAAAGTAAATGCCAGTAAATCCTACCCTGTACACTCAGTTGTTCTTTTATTGTTTTCTTTAACTCTTCCAGTGCCATGCCAGGCTAGAAAGAGATGAAAAATGGGGTTTAAAAAAAAAAAAAAAAAAAATCGATGCTACAATGATCTAGCACCAGAGTCCTAAAGGCTGGCTGTACACTTGGATTTTCTCAGCTCCCCTCTCATCTTGACTTTCTAATCAGAGTTGTAAACTGTTTCAGCTAATCGCATCATTCAATAAGCTGAATGGTTAGGTCATTTTAAAAAAGATAAATTTGTAAAAAAGTGATTTTGACCCTGGAAAGTATACATTTTATATAAAGTAAAAGTTAGGAAGAATTGATATCCCACTGCTAGTGTCTAGCAATATAGAAAGGATCTTTCTCTTGTTAGTGTTGTCTTGAAGACTGTCAGAGACAGAAAATAATTTTCTGATCATCTTCTTTTGGACTTCGTCAAACTGTTTGTCTGTTCATACCAGAATTTGCCTTTGGAAAAAGTTATTGGTCCAGGATATAGGCAGCGACTACTGTGGGTTAAAAGGAAGCTGTTTAAAACATAATAATTTTCCTTAATTTTCTCCATGATTTTGGAGGGAGACTCAGGCTTCCCTGGCCAGGATAACCATCCACATCCACCCAGTTGAGTCAGGTCTTGTCTGCAATCCCCCTGATTCTAATCTTTCAGTTGGATTTTTTGGCATCTGTATCACTACATAACCATTGGCTGACTTCCCAGATGTTAAGTCACTTTGATAAGTGGATGTTAAAAACCAATTTACCTAGTTCAGATTTTGTAGAAGGATGACACAAGAAGAGGAGAAATGTATTCTGTATTCATTATAAAGTTCCTCGGTCTAAAAGAAGAAGAAAATAAGCCATACTCAAAGCTATTAAGGTCTGATGGTAACATCTCCCCCAGCCTACTCCAAGTGCCTCTGCATCACTTGCACAGTCCTGCATGAGCTGGGATTCAGCTGCAGCTGGGAGCACACCCCATAGCATATCTCACTGGGGTTATGCAGCCAGGAGAAGGAAAGGACTTGCACATATTTTGTGACAGCTGCCCCACAGCTAGGATCAGGATTTGGCCCTTTTTAAAGAAAACCAAGGGAGTCCTGCTGCATTACGAAGGAATGCCCCTTGTAGTCCTGGACTCTTCTGGGCTCTAGGGCAGAATTTATTTCTCAAAATGGGGCTTCTTATGTGCTAAAAGCAGCTCTGTGAAACTTGAGGGTTGTGGGGTTGTTTGGTTTTTTTTGGTGGTTTTTTTTTTGTGGTTTTTTTTTTTTTTTTTTTTTTTTTTTTTTTGTTGTTGTTTATTTATTCTTGCTTGTTTGGTTTTTTTCCTCCTCATTTTGGGTTCTTGGATGCTTGTTTGCACCATGCTTTGATGTTTCTGGGCTTCAGCAGTCTCTGGGCTCCATTGGGCTGCTGGGCTTTGAGTGCTGCTGAGCAAGCGATGTACAGCAGCATACTGAGAGAGCCTCAACCCTAAGGAGCTGTTTAGCTAGGACAGTCCCTAGGCTACATCTACCTTCATTTTTTTATAAACATAGGTTGCTCCACAATAGTTCTGGCATTCTGAAAAATGGAATAAACTGCACTGTGGTATAGGAGGAAAATGTCTTACTAAACCAAACTATCTGCACACAAATTGTTGTCTTTTATAGTGCACTGCAGGAGAGAGGGACTTTTTTTTTTTTCTGAAGGTTTGTCCCACTGTGACAATGGTAACTTACTTTGTCAGAAATTAGAAGAACATTAATACATCATGTTCTAATGCATTATTAGTGTACTAATACTTTCCAAGTCACTGAAGTTTTTCTAATAAATGCCTTCAGTGTTGGTTGGGCATAATAAATCTGAGTTTTCAGTGCTATAATTGTAATTGAGACACCTATGCTCCCTGATTAATTCTCACAGTTTGTATGTAACAGTCAGCTTTGTTGACATTTGCAGCCATACACACTTGAAAGAACAACATGCTGTTAGTTAATATTTATGTTATTGTAAAGTGGCATGATTTTGAAAAAAAAACCAACAAAACCAACTTAAAAAAAAAAAAGAGACTGTTCTCAGGGAAACAAAAGAGAATTTTGGGAATGCTTTTTGCCATGGTAACTCTGTTATCGCTCATTAATCTGTCACATATGAAACAAGTTCCAGACTACAACACACTTAAACAAGGCAGTGTTCCCGGGGGGGGGGTTCACCCCCTCAGCTGCTCTACCTCTTACCTGCGGGGCTCTGCGCAGCGCTGGAAGGGTTAACCATTGCAGAAAATCCCATCATGTGCCTGGCTGGCTCTGAAAGAGGGGGACCCCCCTCTCCAATTGGGCCACCTGGGCTGCCTGGCCCTGCCACCCCAAAAGCAGCTCCCCGGGGAGATTGGGCAGCCGGCCCCAATGGGCGCCTTTGCTGGCTTCAGGGGCCGCCTGTATCTCCAAAAGGAAGGAAGTTTTTTTCCTTCATTTCCAAGATAAGGTGTCATTCATGAGAACAGCGTGCTGAACTAATCAGGTTAATTGAGAGGCCCTGAATAGCTCTCATTGAGCGGATCCCTCCTTCCTGCTCAAGGCAGATAGTGCAGACTGAGAGATTACAAGTGCTTTAAACTCTTTCTCTCCATCTCTGAATTTCACACCGATTTCAAGATGATGAATGTCAGAGTAAATGTGTGACACAGGGGTTGTACAATTTAGCTTTGCTGGGAGCAGGGCATAGTTTGTTTTGGTTTTGTTTGGTTTCTTTTTTTGTTAATCATCATGATGATAAATATTTTTTAGTGTGGACAGAGCCTTGCAGCTCTTCGGATTCCAGGGACACCCTACTGATTTACACCAACTGGACTGGTGTAAACTACTCCACTGTTTTGGAAAGATGGAGAGGACTAATGCAGTCCCATGACTGGCTCTAGACTGACCTGCTCTTGAGTGTTGTTAATATTAAATTATTTCATACCTAACTCATGGCAGGGCTGCAGGAAACATTAATTTTAAAAAGATGTTTTCAGTGTTTGAAGCAGATAGCAGTTGGTTTTATTGCTTTTATGGTATCATTTCCCTTTCAACCCTTCTAATCGAAGTGGCTATACTTAATTTTATTCAAGTTTACCAGAACGTGAAAGCATTTCACTCTGGATGCTCTTGCCAAATTAGGAACATCCAGCCTCCAAACCTCGCTCTAATCTTCCTTTTTGCCACAGACTACTACATTTTCTTTGCAAATATTGTAACTATCAGAATGCAAGAGAGAGAATTTTCATGAAAAATTTCCCCAAAAGGAGTGCTCCCCCCCCTTCTCTGAGCCAAACTGGTTGCTCAATTCAATTTAAACATGAGCATTGCTGTCCCCATTGGCCCCCTTCCTCCCCCCACTTCTTTTCCTTGGAAGTTTCAGGAATGACTTTAATTATCTCTACAATCAAATTCTCACTGGTGTCCCTGTGAAAGCGTGTAGTCATGGATTGCTGGGATTATTTTCTTTAGCACTTGGGGATAGAGAAACTGGTTGTTTGGAAATGAGAACCAGCTGGGTTCTCAGAGCTGGTGTTTGGAGGGAGCCACTTTGCACACAAACCCAGCGCTCAGCAGAGTCATGAACTAAGCCCCCAAATTACCAATGCCAGGTTTGCCGCATGGGATTATGCCATATCAGGGCTGATTTTGGTTTACCTCATTAATATGCATGTTCAGGGGGGCTGCTGCCAGAGCTTGTTTCAACTCCACACAAACTTTATCGAGGCAGAGGTGTACGCTGTGGCCCCATTACTGGGCTTTGCCTTCCTAAAGTGCAGAAAATAAAATTAACCCCTCAATACTCAATAACCTTATATCAGACACGTGTTCTGCAGATGACAGGTAAGCAGGTAAAAAGAGATTAATACAACAAAAGAAAGCTCAGAGATACTGTTATCTTACATCTTTCGTTGCCTTAGAAGACAAGCTGCAGGGGTGATGTTCTTCCTTTCTTTCCAGCTTGGAGAAATTAGTTATTTGTCATACCTTATTAATCTGTTTCAGTGCCAAATTCAATTGGAAATTAGGACCATACGTCTAGTCAAAAATGATATGACCTATGCTTTTAGCTTAGTATTTTGTCAGGGAAACGTGCACAAGCCTTCTTCATTTAGTTATGAAGATGTAAATTTGGAGATATTCCACTGGGCTGAAGGCAGCTGCTCCAGATTTCTATCTTTTTAAGAGAGAAAAGTTTTCATTCTTTGGAATACAAGGACTTGATTTTATAGTTTATTTACTTTTTAAAATATAGATACAAAATACATATTTACTGTTGAATTTCTACTTTCAGGGTTCTCTCACACTCGTGCACACTTGTTCACAGCCTCTGTTCACTGCAAATTGTTGCTGGGGGGGGTGTTACATTTCAAATGGTGACTTTTCAGTGTTTGAAAGGGACTAGTGACTAAATCAGTAATTTAGGGAAAAAGTCTAGAAAAGAAGTCTTCCAGTTTCTTTATTAAAAAAGTTTATAGAAAAGAAAACGATTGATCACTGAGCTTTGAACAGCTACTTTTATATGATTTGATTTCTCTAATGCCTGAAATATAATGACTTCGGTTCTATTAATATCCCCTTTAGCACAACTAAATTGTTTTTTGAAAGATGAAACCATTTAGCTCTGAACATGCTTAGATCATACCATGACCTAAATACTCTCATGTATCAAACACAGATTGTTTTAGAGTTTTAGGCTGAAACAAATATTCTGCAGCCACCCTGACTAACATTTGAGAGGCTTTCCACTTGTGCACATTTTCTTCTGTTGATACATTTATTCAGCGTTTCAATTTATCACCTTATACGTATATATACTTTATACACATTCTCACATGCAGACCATGGTTTTTGTTTTTTGTTTTTTTTTTTATAATCTGTATTCCTCCCCCCCAAATAACTGCTGCATTTCCAGTCACTCAAATTTGGACAGAATTTTACTTCCTGTTTCAAAGGTCAAGGAAAGCTGACCTCAACAGCAGTGTTGAGGCTGCTGAATTATTCATATCATTGACTTTGTGTCAGCTTCCACATTTGTGCAGAGGGATGTTTTATTCATTTATCTCATTTAGGGACCTGCTCTGCACCTGTTTCTACCATTAAGTACCCTGTAATTTGCATTTGATGCTAATTTAGTTTCATATCAGCCTGGTCCCCCCTTGTTAATTTAATTTTCTAAGACCCTTTTCATTACAGTAGAAATGTTTCCCTCTTTAAAGCAAACATCTATACAAGTAATTGTATAAACTGCCTTTTAAATAATATCTTTTAGAAGATTCCATCGTTTAATTCCTTAATTCCTATAATTAGCCATGGTTTGATTAATGTTTCAAAGGGTTAAATTAAAATGCAGAATTACTCAAATGCATACTTGAATAATTTTCTCTCTGCTGATAACAGTTTCTGCATTGCTGCTTTTATTCTATTCATGATTCTGAATATTACATGTACTAACAAGCACTAATTTCTCTTATGTTGTGATTTTCCTCTGCTAAGTGATAGCTGGTTTTAACGAATAATTGTTGGAAACTCCGTATTGCCAGTGGGATACTTAATTTTTTCCTTCTGATTGATTGTGAACAGTTAAGGAGAAATGCTATGACTGAGGAACTGCTCTAGGTTTCTTTCCAGATTGTAAGAAACTTAAAGAGATCCTTTATTTTGCCAACAAACATCATTGCTGTGTTCTCACAAACTGCGTGATTAGTGCAGATTGCTACAGAGAATAATTTTGAAATATTTACAACCATCATGGATTTGTTTGTGTAGGTGAAAATTTACATATGCTGTGATCCTACATGGTAAAATGTTCTGTGATTGTCACCTCCAAGCCCATCTGTACAGTTTCAGTACAAGAATATGGAACTGGAGTAAATAAATGACCAGAGGGGCTATAACGGAAAATCCAAGCCCCTCCCTGTGGGTTTATTTAGAACAAGGTTGTGTAACTGCATCTGGGGCTGGCCACTGTGCTCCCTGAGTGTCAGGGTGGGTGATGGACATCTCCTCTCCTCCTTCCCCAGAGAGGGGAAAATGTAAATGGCTGCTCTGGGCTTTCAGAGGTGTGAACCCTCTTTCCTTGGTGGGTGTTGGAGAGGGGAATGGGGAGCTCAGTAGAAACACAGGGCTGGGAGCAGCAGGCAGCTGTCTTCCATTACCCCAGCAAAACAGCTCATGCTAATTCCTTCTGTTTACAATGGGGGGGATCAGGGCACCTGTCCCAGGAGACTGTTCCCCCAAATTCTTCCATGCCTTCCTGGGGACAGGAGAGATTTGTCATTGTCTCTGCTTTGATGCTTTGGTGAAGGTCTCTGGTGCCCAGCTGACACTCTGAGCTGGTGCCAAACTGCTGCTGCTTTGCTGCATGTGGCAGGAAGGACGCAAGTCCAGTATATAGGGTCAGCTTTGCATGAGCTTTTGTTTTGCCCCACCAGCAGGTGACACCCCTCTTCCTCCAAGTCCCCCTGAAGTCATGAAGAGTGTAGGGTGAGACGTTTGCATGTTTGGACTGCAAGGACACTCTTCTGCTTTCAGGTGGAGCCTGAGGGCTCCTGCTGCAAACAGTGCCCAGGGCTGCATCAAGGACAAGGTTTGTCTGTGATGATTCCAAGAGTGTGTCTTACATTACAGGATGTACCACTGGATGAGCGTGAGACTTGGGCTCTGGAGATGCTAATAGCATGCAGATACATAGGTTGAAACAAGACCTCTGGTTTTGCGTTGCTGTTAGGATGTTTTGCTTTTATTCTTTTTCGTTGTAAACACATCTCACAGGCTCTGTGCTGGCAGAGCCCTCAAATGCTGGTGTCAGGGTCTAGAGGAGGTTTGTGCTTCTGTGTGCAGCTGGTTCTGAGAATACCAGGGAAGACTGATGGTTGGGCATGAACCCAAGTACCTGTAAACTTCACCTCTCTGAGCAGCCCCCACATTCAGATATTCATAATTGCTCCCCCTTTATTTTTATCATATATGCACAATAACGGCCTCAGAGCTGGGCATTTCCTGAGTATTAATGACCAGCTGGGGTTAATGGCCCTTGCTTGTGCCTTGAGCCATCAGCTCCTCCCAACTGGTCATTAATTCCCAGGAAAAGCCCTCTGTGGAGGTCATTATTGCTTAATTATCTCCATACACTTTAATGCCAGTTTTGACAATGTACAGTCTCATACTCTGAGTTATAGGTACTTCATAATTCATTAAATAGCTTATCATTAAAACTGCAGATGATCTTGATTATTATTTATTAATGTTTTCCCTTTGATTTTTTTTTTTTAATGTGATGCTGCTGTGCTGTAGTAAGGAGTTGACAAAGGTAGATGGAGTATGGCTCTGATGCTGAAAACCATCATGTGCTGGCCCTCCCTATCTGAAGGGGTCTCCCATGCGGTCCCAAAGGCATCTGACAACAGAGCCCAGACCTCAGTTCTAAGCTCAGCTTGTCTAGCCCTCAGACAGACTTGCACAACAGACCCCATAGCGAGCAGACAGACTTGAGGAGGAGCGGGGATGGCCACTTTCACTGGAGCTCTCTGTGCTGGCCCCATGCTGTGGAAGTGCTGGCAGAGTCTGGCCCACAGTTTTGACAGTTCCTGCCCCACTTTTCTCCTCACCCTGAACCGACACAGGCATGGGTTTGGCTCCAGGAGCCATTTAACACCTTGGCAAGTTGTTTGTGTGGTAAGCTTTCTTAACGTTCATGGCTTGACCCCTTCTCCAGTAGCAATGGGTTGGTGACATGTTTTAATGCAGTTAGGTGGTGTGGAAAATACATGGGACAGGCTTAGTAGAGGGACTTTAATTTGTACTTATTATTAAGAGCGTGCATCTCGTCCTTCTGGGAGAAGCTTATCCTTCTGTCACTCACATTTTCCCTCTGTGTGGGATGACAAGAGCTGCAGCTGCTTCTGGCTGTGTACCTGCAATGCAAGAGGCTAAGGGCACTGCCTATGTGTANTTATAGTTTTCTTTCATTTTTCTTTCTTTATATTTTTCTTTCTCTTTTTAAAATTTTCTCTTTTTTCTTCTCTTTATATTTTTTCTTTATTTTTCCTCGTATTTTTTCTTTTTTAAACAAATGTTTTCATTTTCTTTATATTTTCCCTATTTTTATACTTTTTATTTTTTATATTTTTCNCACAGCCCAGATGGCTCTGCGTTGTGCTCCTCGCCAAAATCATGACCCCTGGAAATGGCCAGAGGAGCACTGGCATGCTCTGGTGCCATCACTGGGGTGATGGTGACTCTGGGGGAATTTGCTGTTTTAATTGCCCCAAATGGCCTAATCCTTCACCCTTGTCTAGTTCTCCCTTATTTTCCATTTTTTTCCCCCCGTTTTAGAAGCAAAATATCTGGATAACAGAATACTAAACTCTTGTGTCCATGGTTCCTCTGAGGTTTGGTGTGCAGGAGCACCACTCAGCACAGAGCGGGGCTATGGCCCTGATTGGGAGAGTCCACCTGTGCCAGCTCGGGGGCCAAGATGATGGCCTGTGTTTGGGGGAGCTTGCAGTGGCAGGAGGACTCTGTTAGCCAGAGAACCCATTAGGATGTTTACTCCCCATATGCAGTCATCCCTTGCATTTCTGTTGCTCTCCCCCAACAGCATCAAGTTGTTCAGGCAATAATAGAAGTTTGGAGCTGTTTTCCCCATTACCTGTGTCTCTGTTGGTTTTGTGATTCCTGGAGGAAAAGTTGTATGTGGATGTGAAAATACTGGCCCCATTGAGCTGAGCCATCGCCTTCAGAGGAGGCCAAGATTTCAGCCACCGTATTTGCTTTTCTACCTCTGAGCTGTGTTTGTTTACAAAACCCTCTTCTGAACTGCTGTAAACCGCCCATCTGATCTGCCTCCCAGTCCCAGTCTGCTCTGGCCTTCTCCAGAAACCAGTCTGTTTTGATTAAAATCATAATGTCATTTGAAAGCAAGGAAACAAACAAACCCAAAGCCTTGTGCAAAGTTTGAAAGTAGCATGTTGCTGCTGAGGAGAAAGGAAAAAAATACCCAACCCAACAAGATCCAGATTCAATGGGTCTCCTGTTACCAATGTCAGGAGAGCCCAATGGCTTGAAGTTGATGAAGAGTGGCACAGTACAAAAAACCCCAACAACAAAAAACCCCAGAAAACAAAACCAACACCAAAAAATCACAGCGAATCAAAAAAAAACCNACCAAAAAATCCCAGCAAATCAAAAAAAACCCCAAAACAACCAACCAAAAAAAAAACCCAAACAAACAAAAAGCAAAATAAAATTAAAAAAAAGAAGGAGAAGGGCGGGGGATATTTATTTATTTATTTAAGCGCCTAAAAGATTTATGGTAAAGCTCAATTAGGAGCGCGCTCTAATCTAAATTCCCGCTGTGTGCGACAGTCAGGGGCACGCAGAGCAGAGCGGAGGGACCCGGTGAGGGTTTCAGGAGGAGGGCAGCAGAGCCGGGAACATGCTGCTGTTTGTTTTTTCTCCTCCCGGGTGTCAGTGGTGGCATTGTTGGTAGCCGTGAAGCGGGTCTCAGAGCGGCGTCCCCTCGCTATAAATCCCGGCCGCGGAGCTGCGGGGGTTGCTGCGAGCGACACGTAGCAGGGTCCTCCCGAACGGAAAGCGCTGGCTCCGGGCTGTCGCCAAGGAAGCAGAAACACCGGCCGCCGGTG
>VWZY01005822.1:247183-309933 GCA_013399075.1 Chloroceryle aenea
TTTCTCTTTTTAAAATTTTCTCTTTTTTCTTCTCTTTATATTTTTTCTTTATTTTTCCTCGTATTTTTTCTTTTTTAAACAAATGTTTTCATTTTCTTTATATTTTCCCTATTTTTATACTTTTTATTTTTTATATTTTTCTTTCTTTTCTTTTTTTTTTCTATTTTTCATATTTTCTTTCTCTTTTCCACTTTTTTTCTCACTCTTACTTATTTCTTCTTATTTTCTTTTTTTCTTTCACTTATCTTCTCTCCTTCACTTTTACCTCTCACTTTTTTTCCTCTCTCTTCTCTTTTCCTCTCTCTCTCTCTTCTCCTCCAACTGTTCCCTTGCTAAAAAACAGAATTACACATGATGCTTTGCCATTGTGGTTTATGGCATTTTTCAAGGGTGTTTTCTTCTGGACATTATGTTTGGTATCTTCCTTTTGGATTGCCATCTCTGCGAAAGAGAAAATATTCCTTCTCTGTTAAGAGTGCAGAAGCCTGGAAAAAATGTGAAGGGTAAGGAACGTAAAATGCTTCTTCCCTTACTCAACATCCATGTAATTACTGTTAAGCCAAACCAAAAATCTTCAGGCTCAGAGATCACCAGAGTAAAGTTACATTTTGCAAGACAAAAACTGAACTCAGTGCTAAAAAAAAATTGGTCACCAGTTCAGTGTCTTAGACTGTAAAACCATGCACGACTACTTTGCTAGGGAAAAGCAGAGGCATTCAGGTTCGTTACCATAAGGAATATAAAATTAGTGTTATTTACATTTATTTCTTTCCTCCTGCTTTGCGGAGAGCAAATTTAGCTATTAAAACTCTTGATATGTTTGTTTTTCAAAAAGAATAAATAGCACAAATAAAGAAAACATTGGGGCGCGGGAATGAATAGGTGTGATGTACAGTGATGATGTTGCTTTTTTTTTCAGTTTTAATTTCAGGGTGGGAGCACTGGAGCTATGTTAGATGGGAAATGTATTCATGCAATGAAAGGCTGCATTTGAATGCAAGTTTTTTGTTTATATTTTCAACCAAACCAAGATGACGCAGCTGGGCATGTTCAAAGTGAAATAAAAA
The DNA here is from genome assembly GCA_013399075.1 of Chloroceryle aenea. Lineage (NCBI taxonomy): Eukaryota > Metazoa > Chordata > Aves > Coraciiformes > Cerylidae > Chloroceryle > Chloroceryle aenea. Next base: position 248,251 of record VWZY01005822.1, read on the forward strand.
TAGGAAGGAATAAATAAATAGTAGTAACGAATAGTAGTAAATAAAAATGAAATCAAGTGAGCGGCATGCTGAGCCCTGCGGAAGGCACCCTCCGCTGCCCAAGCAGCGTCAGTCTGGGAAAGTGGTGTGAGCTGATGGTCTGGGAAGAAGTGAGGGTGGTTGTGTGGCAAGGGGAAGCCAAGGGAAGAGGCTGTTGGGGCAGGAGCAGAGCTCAGCTTCTCTGCTACGAGCTCTTCCTCCCATGCTGCATACCATGCCTTTGACCTGCCCAGGTATCTTTGTGCCACTTAGAGCTAAGTATTTTCTTGCATGCTTTGAGGTGTAATGTTTAGTTGAGAAGGGGAGATTTTGCCTGCCCATGCCAAATGACATGTAGAAACCTCCTGCCTGCAGGCAGAGGAATAGGCGGGGATGGAAAAACCAGGGAGGCTGATGGGGGGGCTGGGAGCTGTAAAAGAAGAAAAGGCTGGGAGACCTGGAAGTGGCAGGCAGGCAGAGATAGATAGCAATTAGAATCTAGAAGCAGACTGGGAGATAAGGAGTCACTGAAGATTTACTGTATGTATATGGACAGAAAGAAAGAGCGAGTACATTGGGAGCAGAGAGGGAGGTGTGTACACACCGTAAATCTCTGGTGGTGCCATATCTCTGGCTGCTTCTGCATCCTAATTGCTATCTCCTTGGTGCTGCTTTCTGGCCTTCAGCCACTTGCTCTCCATTTTCCTTCCTACCTCCAGTGCCACCTTCATGAGCCAGGATGAGGCTTCCCATATACTTAACAGCCAGCCAGGGTGCTCTCTCCAGTGTGGGCTGGAGCAGTTTTCCTAAGCCTTCTGTGATTTATGCTTTGTTTTGTGGGGCCTCCAGTGAACTCTGGGAAGCAGAGAGGAGCTGTAAATGCTGTGTGTTTGCTACTTGGGGCATAGCTAGGTGACCTGCACAGCCCCTACCAACTGCAAGACCCTTTTGCACCAGCTAACCAGGAATCAGGCAATTATATTTGTAATGGGGGAGCTGGAAAAGTGACCCTGGGAGTGAAAGGCAACCTTGAGCTCCAGCTCATGCTCTCCACGACAACAATGGTCTTTGCAATCTCAGGAGAGTTTGGTCACTGCCACCACTCTTAAATTTACTTTTAGGCTCCTGTTCTTCACCTGGGAACAACCTGGAAATGTCTGAGTCTTTCGGAAGATCTTTCCTCTCCTTGCCAACATTCATATCCACATAGTTCCATGTATGATTTTTCTTGGGTCAAGTTCTATTTGCTTTAGCAAGAAGGACCCTCTCACGAGGAAGATTTAGCTCTTTAGGTCAAAAGGATAGTGGTATCTGCAGTATTGCAATGAACCTTGCATGGCTTTAACTTATAAGGATTTTTTTTTTCCTGCTAGACAGGACTAAGTGCTCTTTGAAGTAGTGTATCTTACTCTTTCATGCACCTTAGAGATCATCTCCTGATTTGTTCAAACTCATATTAGTATACCTGTAATGCTTAATTAGAATAGTTTTATATCAAGTAAATATTTTCTTAAATGCATAATTGATTGTGTAGGGAAGGAAGAACTGCAGGAATGGAAATCATACATCATTTCATTATTAATGGCAATGTCTAAATAAAATGCAGACCTTGTCATATTTAATGGATGGCTGAGTCCATTCTGCTTTAAAACGCAAACTGTGTTGGCTTTTTTTTTTTTAAAGGTGCCTGCATACTTTCAGCCAGTTTAGGTGGAATTTAATATTTCTGTAATTGTGTTTGAGGGGTTTTAAGTTTGTCAGACCTTAACTAGGTTGTCTCACAGAAAACCAATAAGGAAGTGGTCTTGGCATAGGGATGAAAGCTAATATTCTCTTAAAGATAATTTTTCCCAGAATAAATTAATTTAAGGATTTTCTTACAAACTGCATAACACCTAATGAAGGCTGCATTTTTTTATTGTGTATGAAACTGAAGCTGGTGGAGCTCTGCAGATTTATACTCAGTGTGGCCATGGTCCGTAGTGTTACCAAAGGGAAAATTCTGTTGCTTATCCTTTTATTAGCTGGAATGGTTAATGAGTGATGCTGAGGTCTGAACATTATATGTGCAGCACAAGTCAGCCTGCCCCTGGCCATGAAGAGCCTGGGATCAGACAAAAGATGGAAGGAAGATATGGTATATGAGCAGTCCCATTAACATCAATGGGTTTAAGCATTAGAGGGAGGCAAGCAGGGGATGGATTGTAAAATGAAGACCGTATCTGCTACTTGCTCAGTCCCTCAGCTTCTGGCATCAGTGGGAGTGGGGGTGCTTGGGTCTGTGTGACCTTTGCCTCTACACTTAGAAACCTTGAGGGGTTTCTTTTGCATGGCAGAGTCTGTATTGCAGACCAAAGGTTTTTCACTGGATAAAGGGTCTCCAGTGGGCTGAGGTGGGATAGGTGCATGGCTCTATCTCCTGGGCACAGTCCCACAGAGCTCCCATGGAGAAAGATTTCCTGAGGTGGCTGCAAGCTGGAGGCACAGTATATTTTCTTGACCCTCTTGAGCCTTGTCTTATGCACCAAATCCATTAGGGTGTCATTAGAAACTCCTTTCAGCAGAGATTCCAAACATTGCCTCAGTGCCTTGCAAAGCTAGAGAAATTTGTCATATTATCTGCTGTGTGAATGCCCAGTAACAACCACGTGTTCCCATGACACATACAGGTGCCAGACCTGGCACAGGCTAATTTTCATCTGGCAGGATCACTTGGTCTGTATCATGGCAGTGCCAGGGCAGGAATGGATCAGTGTCTGAGTAATGTGAGTGATGCAGAATATCCTTGCTTAGGGCTATGGTTGAGTTGACTCTCAGCAAGCATGGTTTCCAACAGTCCACACCAACATGGTGGGAAGGCTGAAAGTGGGGTGATTGCAGGTGAAATGCAACAGTGGGAAGGAGAATGACTGAACTTGAAGCATCTTGGCAGTCCTGGGCACTTGCTACAGCTGGTGCTTGCAAAAGGATGTCAAGGATTTTGTTCCTCAGCGTTTGGCACAGCTGTTGTGTCTTCCTTGCCCAGCACAGACCACAGAAGCCTTTAGATCTGAGCTGTGGAGAACCCTGCTCTTCTCATCTCTAAATCTTTAAAATATTGCAAATAGTTCATTTGTTTTAAAGCTTTAAACTCAAGCCTTTGATGTTGCTTTTAGGAAGTTAAATAATAAAGCACAGTGTTCTCCAAATGAGGGCTTTTGTCAGAAAACCTTGCTTTACAATGAAAAGAAGGAAAACATAAATAAATGATACTCAAATATTTATAAAGGCATTCAGCAGATCAAAATGCTTTATTCTGCCTTTATATTGTTACTTTGTGTCTCCCCATCTGAGGCTATTTTTTGTTTAAACCAGGCAATGCAGAATGTATTTTGCTTCCTATATCATTAATTTGCAGTGTCGTGCTGACTCCTTTCTCACAGGGACATCAAGAGGGCATTCAGGGGATTTGTATGTAAATGTATAAATGTTACTGCTTTGACTGTCAGTTTTCTGCCTCAGTGCTACGCGTGGTGGGGCTGAGCTCAAAGCGGGAGATACAAGGCTGCTCTAATGATAATATTAATTATATATATATATTCGAAAAATTTTTTTTACTGTAAGGGTGACAGAGCCCTGGAACAGGCTGCCCAGGGGGGTCGTGGAGTCTCCTTCACTGGAGACATTCAAAACCCGCCTGGACATGTTCCTATGTGATGTACTCTAGGTGGCCCTGCTCTGGCAGGGGGGGTTGGACTAGATGATCTTTCGAGGTCCCTTCCAACCCCTAGGATTCTGTGTGATTCTGTAATTATCCACAGGCTGATTGTGTCCTGTCTTTGTGTATTTCTGTTTGGGCATTACAAGCATGAGAGATACTCCTGCCCCTGTCATATGTGCTGCTACCTCCTCCTGCCCAGGGAATATAGGATTCCCTGTTCCTGTCAGTGGCAAATCCCTGCCTTCAGTTCCTCTCAACATAACATCAGGAATGCATCCTGATCCCATTGTGTCGGGCAGGGAGATCGGTGGTCTCTGGTCTGCTTTTTCTCTCAAAGCTCCTCGACTGATGGGGCAGTGTGGTAGGGAAGACTGCTTAGGACCCAAGGAAGAAGGAGTTTCTACAGACAGAGATTCCAGGAGCTCTTCAGCAGTCATGTTGCTGGGTTGTTGTTTTTTTGTTTTTTTTTTTTTTTTGGTGTTGTGTTTTGTTTTGTTTTTCTTTTTGGTGTTTGTTTGTTTGGTTTTGTTTTGTTTTGTTTTTCCCCAAATAAATACTTGGCATCTCTTCTACCAGAATCTGAACTCCTTGTCTCCATGCTGTCCATGTACTCTATTGCCAGCAGTAAGGCCTGGTAATGGTGTCACTACCCAGAGGAAAATCCTTTCATTATGTCAAGAGGATCTTGGCCAGGTCCTTGAAACACTTGTTACCGTATCAATATGTGCTGCTACACAGGAGAGGGAAATATTTTGGCACCTTAAGCCTGCACCAGGGTTTCTATATGCAAGATGTGCTTTGGAAAAACACAACAAAGTAATAAACCTGATGCATTTTAACAGGAAAACAGGAGCCACTGTTCACATTATGATTTTCCTGGCTGGGAGTAGGAACTAAGAAAAGTGTCCTGTGGTTATCTTCAGGGACTTTGAAGAGGTTTTCAGATGTGGTTCTGGATCCATAGCATTCATTACTTCCTGTGCCACATGTGACCTCTTGCAATTTTTTTTCTTCTTCAAATATAAATATGGTTTATTTATTTATTTAAGTATTAGCCAAGTTCTGTATTGTAAAAAATGCTACATTCAGTACTTGCTATTGAGCAATGTTAATTCTGCTAACTCCTAAGCCTGAGTGAGTTGTAGCTTTTGTTCCTGGAAACTCAAATATTCCTGGGATTCTCACTGGACAATGAGATTATCTATTTTTTTGTGGCTTTGAATTTAACATATTAATTTTCTGCTGCTTGTTGTTTAATCACCCACAGTTCAAATGCAAAAATAGAAGAAATCCTGTTGTTAAGAGGGAATTTGCAAGGGATTAGAGAACTCTTCACAAACTATGAAACCCATTAAAGCATAAAGTTGTGTTACATTTGTACTTTGATATTTTGATTTTGTTTGTGGATGATGTGAAAAGAGAAAATGTAAATACACCCAGCATAGTGGCAGTTGGAGAAAGCTGTTCTGAATCCTTGTATTGATCATTGGCAGAAAACATTGTCCTGAATCTCCAGAGCAACTCATCACTGGGGTGCTTGCATTTCTGGGGTACTCAGCCTTGGGTTTTTGGGAGGAGTCCTGATTTCCAGAGCAGTGATTTAATTTCATTCATTTCAGTATTTCACAGCTTAGCTTCCAAAGCCTCTGAACTCCCAAAAGTGCAGGTTTTGAGAGCTGAAGCAGCATAGACACCTCTGGGAAGCACCAATGGAATGGTGTGAAACTCCTCGTGCTGGAGGACTCCTCCCTGGACTGCTCCAGGGTGGTATCTGTTCCCCACTGTTGCTGCAATCAGTTAATTGAGGTTTCTCTCTCCCTGGCTGCTCTGTCCTGCAGCGCTGTGATCTGAGAGTCATGCAGAGCATCAGCAGCAGTGAGTGTGGTTAGGGATGTGGTTGGAGGGACCTCAACAGGAAGGTATTCCCAGCAGCAATCATGTTGTAATGATGCAAGTAAACCTGTTTCCTGACTTCTTTGTTCTGATGAGGCTGTAATACTGTGGGGCCACTCCACAGCAGTTTCCATGTGTTTCCCAGTATGAGCTCATGATGAGATTTCTCTCTGTGCTGCTTTCTGCCCTGGAGTTTTCATGGAAATGGTTGTCTGAGATCTTTCCTTTTGTAAAAATATATGTAAAAATGTTTCCTTGTGCCATTACATGGCCGTTGTGAGTGCTGTCATGGGTCTTGTGGTAGCCCTTTGCAAAGACCTTGGGCAGGGAGGGGGAGGATTGGCCAGGCACAGTTATCTGTTCCCTGCCAGCAGCCTCCAGAGTAGAGGCCACCCAAGGGATGATGGAGAGGGTAGGAAGTTGAAAAGGGGTCACACCATGAGTGATGGCAAAGCAGCCCATCCTGCTTGCTCCAAAGGGGGTGATGCTGTGCTGTCCTCATGGGACGCACACAATCTAGTGGTCCCAGGAGGACCATGCTATTAGGTGGCCTCTGACCTGTGCCATTGCCTTTGAAGGTAAGGAATTGAGGTTGATGGCAAGGAATGTACTTGGTATATGGTTACTTTGTGCCTGGTGTCAAACTGCTTCTTTTAGTTGTGGCTCATCAGACAGCTGGTCCTGTAAGGGCATCTGCCTGACTGACACCCCAAGGGCTGTCCTGCAGATCTGCAAGGCAAGAGGTATCTTTGTGTGTCCATCTGTCCATCCATGCAGTGCTGTGGGGCTGTGCAATGGGGTGATTTATACTCTTTGGCTTTGCAGTCATGAGCCATGTAAAGCCCCAGAACCCCTGACTTGCAGCAAGCTTCATGTGAGCACTGTCGGGACTTGCCTAGCTCTTTCACGTGGAGGCAGTGGGTGGGCAGGCGTCCATCTGTCCTGGGAGCATCAGTCCATCCTGGGAGTGTCCCTCCGCCTCCCAAGTGCCCTGGGGCAGTGTTGCGTCTGTGTGTCCTCTCACATTACAGGGCCCTCTCCGTGGCTTTTTGGGCCTGTTTATACAAATAAATAATCATAACAAAAGCCCATGTGCCTCCTTGGGAAAATAACATTTTTCACATGCAGATACTCAGGAAGTTAAAACTGGCAGCTCTGACGAGTCCTGCTGATTTGTCCACACGTTTATTCTGATATGATGCTTAAATTGAATCAGCTTTCTGCTCTGGCACTTGCAAAATGCAGCTTTCCTACCCCCAGTCTTAGCATAAGAGGAGCAGAGATGGGAAAAAAGGTCTGTTTCTAAATGAGGGGAAGAAAAATCAGGTATGTGACTCCTCTAATTCAGACAAGGCTGTCTCTCATTGTTTGGCAGTTCGACTATAGCTTCAGTACATGGGAAAAATTTCTCTTCCAATTACACAGCAGTTTTGTGGTGGCTGAGTGCTATAAATGGGAATGCTTTGCAGCCAAAGATATCTCATTCATAAATTCCACTGTTCCACTGTATAATTTTTCTCTTTTGGATAGATCAGTATTCTGCGGTCATATCAACCACAATCATGCAAGCAAAAATGAGTAGTTAAATATTGTGACAGTCCTATAAGTCTTCTTAAGGCGCTGTGCATAACACAGTTATTCAAAAGTGTCACTTGGTCATGGAAAGGAATTGACCCTTTTCTGATATTTCCAGTAAAAGCTCTTGATTTAAAAAAAAAAAAAAAAGAAGCTTAAGATATCTGAACTGGTTGGAAAATTTATAAATTTTACCCCAAGTGCCAATATTTTGACACATATGTACAGACACGCATGTCCATAGATACACACAGATCCATTTCTGCTATAAAAATACAGCTATGGTATATATGCACTCATAGGTTATCCTGTGTACTGGGTTTGAATGGCAAGGTTTTGGGAGCAGGAGGGCTACAGGGGGGGCTCCTGTGAGAAGCTGCTAGAAGCTTCCCCTGTGTCCAATAGAGCCATTACAAGCTGGCTCCAAGATGGACCTGCCATTGGCCAAGGCCAAGACCATCACCAATGGCGGTNGGCCAAGACCATCAGCAATGGTGGTAGCACCTCTGAGATAACGTACTTAAGTAGGAAAAAAACCCTGTGCAACTGCAGCCAAAGAGGAGACAGAATATGTGAGACAAACAGCTCTGCAGGCACAATGGTCAGTGTAGGAGTGGGAGGAGGTGCTCCAGTCACTGGAGCAGAAATTATCCTGCAGCTGGTGGTGAAGATCATGGTGAGGCAGGTTGTCCCCCTGCAGCCAATAGAGATTAATGGTGGACCAGATACACATCTGCAGCCCATGGAGGACCTCACACCAGAGCAGATGGATGCCCAAAGGAGGCTTTGACCCTGTGGGAAGCCCAAACTGAAGCAGACTCCTGGCAGGACCTGCGGAGCCATGGAGAAAGGAGCTCATGCTGGAGCAGGTTTTCTGTCAGGACTTATGATCCATGAAGAACCCACACTGGAAGAGTCTATTCCTGAAGGAATGAACCCTGTGGAAAGGACTTCTGGAGCAGTTCATGAAGAACGGCAGCCTGTGGGAACGGTTCATGTTGAGAAGTTAGTGGAGTACTGTCTACTGTGGGAGGGACCCCACGCTGGAGCAGGGGAAGAGTATGAGGAGTCCTTCCCCTGAGGAGGAAGCAGTGGCAGAGACAACATGTGATAAACTGACCACAATTCCCATTCCCTATCCCCCTGTGCCATTGAAGGTGAGGAGGTAGAGAAAATCAGGAATGAAGTGGAGCCTGGGAAGAAGGGAGGGGGTGGGAGGAAGGTGGTTTTTAAGATTTGGTTTTATTTCTCATTATTCTACTTTGATTTGATTGGTAATAAATTAAACTAATTTCCCCAGGTTGATTCTGGTTTGCCCCTGACCGGTAATGGGTGAGCAATGCCTGCCTGTCCTTATCTTGACCTGTAAGCCTTTCATTATATTTTCTCTGCCCTGTCCAGTTGAGGAGGGGAGTGATAGAGTAGCTTTGGTGGGCACCTGGCATGCAGCCAGCATCAACCCACCACATCCTTATATGCTCACTTGCTTTCTGCGGTGTATGTTTATGAATTTAACATGACTTTCCTTCTCTATTTGCTGTCCCTGGGAACACCTCTAGCCAGCAAGCTAAAAAATGAAATCCACATCTAAAGAAATATTCCCATAAAAGAAATAACTCTCCGATACCGGTGCTGTACACTCTGGTAGCCATTAGCATTCAGTGCAGCAGCTACTTTACACGGACCCCGTAGGAGAGACCTGGGGCTTTCGGCACTCCTGTAGACCCCATGTCACCCTCTCAGCTGGTATAAATTGGGCAGTTCAGTGGAAATCATGGAGACGAGCTGATTTACACTAGCTCTGAGGCTGGCACCGGCACTGAACCTTACAGGGGCTGGGTGAAGACACTTTCTTGAAAGTACACATGTGCTTGTGGATGTCTTCGAGTGCATCCCTTCATGCTGGAAGGACAATGTACGTGTATGCAGTCGCATACCTATGTGTGTTTCTCTAAATGTCTATTTTCCCAAAGCTGCCTACTGATCAAAAATGCACAGAATAGTATTTTTGTTTGCGAAACACCCATAATGGATTCTTTCCCCACTGGTATCTTCTTCCTTTTTTTTTCTCAAACTTAAGCAGAGCTGTCTGTCTAGAAGCATATATTCACACTGAGAGGTCTAGTTATCCTGTAATAAGCACGTGTAACTCCCATTAGTGTCAATGAGAACTTCACATGCATATCAAAGGGGAGAAAAGATTCATATGCTTTGAGCAGGATCTGAAATTCAGATTTATAGTTCGTGTTGCATTTAATGGATAAATTCTTTGGCAGAGAGCTAAAAATTCTGAGGTGTTTATAACATTCCAGGTTCCCTTCCTTTTTAGTTAAAAGCAATAGCAGAACAAAAAAATGTAGCTACCATTCTGTTGTATTAAAATGTACATATTTACAGCAAGTACTTTTTCCCCTTGCTCTTCTGATTTTTCTGTAATGGCTTTCCTGTTTTTAAAAACTCACAGATAGTGACCTCCAGGGTCTCTGAGGGCTGGACGCACTTGTGTGGCCAGAGACCAAACTAAAATGAAAGATTAAAGCAATTCTGAAAGATTTCCTGATAGGCCTCTGCCAGCGCTATTTCAGAAAAAAAGTCCCCTGTCATCTGGCCCTCAGCCATTTCCCTGGCCACCTCTGTGGGTGGAAAGCAGAGAGTCATTTCAGAGCTGCACTCTGAGATTTTGTGGAACTGTTTATTAAATATTTAAGCTTTTCCTTTTTTTTTTTTTCCTTCTTTAGCCTCTAATTCAGCCACACCACAAGGAGAGCAGGATTTCCTCAAGGTATTTAGCTGCTCTCGTGCCCAGGAATGCACTTTTTGGGGGAATGAGTCTTTACAGCATGGCCATGGTTTAGTGATGGTTTAGGGCAGGCTTGCTGCTCTGCCTGCCCTCTGATGTGTGTCAGGGAGGTGACACAGGGACTGGCAGGGTCATGCAGAGATTTTGGCTGCAGGGGGGGCACAAGCTTGGAGCAGGATTGCAGCCCGTAGATGTGTCATAACACGGTGATGTGGGATCCTTGGCTGCCACTAAACCATCCCGCAGCTCCTGCTGGTCAATTAACACTGTCTCATCCCTCTGTTGGCCACCTTTGGGCTGGATTTCCCTATTCTGGCATTTCCCTATGCAACCAGCTGTGTTTTTCCCTTTTTGCCTGCTCTGAAGAAATCACAACCCTGGGGACATGGGATTTTCAACTGGGTTTATGTTTATGGGCAGCAGCAGCCAAGCTTTGGGCACCATGGCCAAGGCAGGTCATCCCAGCAGCACAGTGGGCAGTGATTCCACAGAGATGCAAGGGCCCCTCAAGCGCCTGCCATGTCCCCTCCCTGGAAAGTCTGTGCCAGCGCAGCCACACTGTCATGCTTTGCTTAGGTAGCACCCCATGGAGCCAGAGGATATTTTTTGGGGCAAACAGCTGGATAAACAGTCCTTGTCTTGATGTTTAAATGAACCAGTTGCAAAGTGGTTGCTGGTGAGAAGTAGCAGGATGGTTACTGTTGTTTATCATCTGGGCAGGCAGAGAATTGATCTTTAAATAAATTCTGTTTCAGACCTTTTCCGCTCAGGAATAATGTTCTTCTGCATTCCAGCCTTACTCAGGATTAGCTATTAAGAAACTCAAACAGAACTAAGACTTTAGAAAAGGGTTTGTAGGCTGAATTTTGGAGCAGGGATAAGAGATAAGCAGAGACCCAGCCCAGGCTGCAACCCAGCTTGCACCTAGGGCCAATAAGAGGCTCAGCCATATACCTGGGGTAAGGGACAGTCCTAGCCTGAAATATGCTAATAAAGCCCATTCACTGACTCTGTGCAGGAAGCATACATTTTGTCCACTATTTTAATTAGGCTGTAAGTGGAATCAGTGGCATAAAGTTGTTTCAAAAAACCTGCATAACAGAAACCACAAGTGATCTTTAAAAACTCTTCTTTTTTTTTGGAGGGAAATGGTGATTATAAATAAGAAGGCAGTTTTATAGCTCAATTACTTTAGTAACTTGATTTAACAGCTTGTTTTTTAAATCTACACCAAACCTAAGATAAAAGATTGATAATGTAATATGTAGAATACATTCAGCATAAAAACTGAAAATCCTACATCATACCATTGGAAGAGAAACATAAATGCATGCCGAAGTCTACAGTGGTTTTATTTTAACTAGTATAATATAACAACATGACATGCTGTGAAAAATAAATAACTTTTGAAAATGCATTTTCCAGGAATGAAAGTAATATTGAAAAATGACTGAAGTAATCACTTTTGTATGGATTCTGAGAGCAAAAGAGACGAAAAGAATAATTCAGAACTCAATGCAGTGTTATACGAAAGCATATAAGGGTTTTATAAACTACTCTGCTCAAGCCTGTGCTGAGTATCTGCTTATGGTCAGATGTGGTGAACTTTGAATGGTCCTTTTTTCTGAGAATAGTCTTATTAAAAGTGATGTATCCTGCTATGCATGCAGGCTTTATTCAGCCTTGAAGTGACAGAATATGACCTGTAGACAGAGCACATGAGCTTCTGGATTCTTACTAAATGCCATTTTTGCTTTGATTATCATGGTTTGGTGTGGAACAGGCCAGCTGCAGTGGAAATCTAATCTGGTTCCTGTTAGCCTCAGTGGAAACAGCATCATGGCTTCATGATTTTGGGGGGATTGATTTCTCCCTGAGAAATCTCTTCAGTTATTTGCATGCAACTTGCTATTATATTTTTAGCTCACAGTTCATAATACAAATGGCATGCAATACTTGCAGGTTATGGAGTATTTACCTGTAGTTTAAATGTTTTTAGTATTGGAACAGTAATGGAACATGATTTAGGAATTCTGGGGTCTGAGTCTTCTCTCCACTATGCCAGGGTAAATTGGGAATAAATTGCCTTTGAACCAGGGGAACTGGTTGTATGTGATACATAGAGTATTCAAAGAGCTGCAACTTCTGCTTATTCCGATAGATAATGTTGAAAATGTAAACAGACTCATACTTTGGGTGGAAGACCTCACATAGGGCTCTTTGTGGGGCTGTAGCACTCATCTCTCCAGTTAAAGGAGAGATATATTCTTGTGCTTGAGCTTGGGTAAGATGGTGATTTCAGGCAGCACCTTTTCTGTGTGCTTCTGCTAGTTTTTTGGAATAGGAGATGGTGCATCATTTTCCAAGCTATATAGTATACAACGGGAGCATGAAGCAGCTGGGGTATTAAGCAAATGCTCGTTGTGCAAGGAAGATCCTTTTCTTTGCAGGGCTTACATTTCCTCTTGGAAGTCTGGGCAGGAGGTAACAGAGAGCTGACACCTTGGTGGCCATAGCTGGGTAAGGGATCCCGGTCCAAAAAAATGTCAACCCTTTCCATGGTGCAAAGCAAAAGCCTGAAGGTCTTAGACCTCAAATTGTCTTCTGCTGCATTGCCTTGAACCTTTGCAAACCTCTATTGGGATCAGAGAGGACTTTGCTCAGCAAAGGATACAGGAGTAGTGCCTATAGAGTTAAATGTCCAGAAAAGGCTCTTTATGTGGCTTATGTTAGTTTTAATTTCCTGGTGGAAAATGCTGTTAATCTCTAGTGTTCTCCCTTACACTGTGTAAAACAGGATATTATACCTATAGCAATATTAGCTTACTTTTATTGAGGAGCTTTTATTTTTGGTGCAAAACAGTGACTTGAGCGTTGTATAAAGTTGGTAGTCATGCACAAAGGTAGGAATGAATAGGAATGATTCAATGTCTGGGGTATGCTTGGGATATTCCTTGCATCCTGTTAATTATGTTAGTTTTGGGATGGACTTAAAAACCATATGCTGTGGCAAAAATCAGCATTTTGAAGCTAGAACAAAGGAGTCTGTCTGGTTTGCCTTACGCATTTAAATGGAAGAACCCTGTCATTTTTATCCTACTACATTACTGTATGTATAAAACAGTGTGCAGGCAAGAGGGGGTTAATTCAATAAAATAAATATAAAATACTCTCCAGACTGTTGGACAGAGCTGGAAGGGGTCAGAGGTTGCTGAGCTGCTTCACTAGCACACTAATCGATTTGCTGTCAAGGTAGTGGTGCTGGGGTTTCAAGTAAGAGAAGAATTGAGTGCCGCTCGGGCCCAATTTCCATAATTGCTCACTGCCTTTAGTGTACAACCTTTTATGAAACACAAAAAATATATCACTGAATTGTATTGATTAGCCATTGGTCTGAATAATTCACTTAGTATTTATTACCTGACCCTCAGAGGTTAAATAAATCCACTATCTAACTCTGGCTTGTGAGAAATATTACTTATTCATTGAAATGTGGACGGATTATTACACAATAGGAGTGTATCTTTGTTGTTCTTTTTATCTCCTCCTGGAAAACTTAGTCCCTGCTGCATCTTAATGGCAACAAGTTAAAAGAAATATTTATGGACAGTGAAGAGCATTTTCCAAAATAAACACTAATGCATCCGTACTAGCATAGCTTGGCTTTCTTTTGTGAAGATTTTTTTTTTCCTCACCCTGTAGTATGGGTCACATTTCAGGGTCAAAATTCAAAATCCTCCAAAGTGGACTTTTATGCATGATGGTAAAATGTATTCAGACACAAAGTTTTCACTGCAAGCATCAAGTCTGTGTAACAGCTTTATTGCTTGTGATGGGATCTAAGGCCATTTTTATAGCACTATTTTTGGATAGCTCCTGAAGTCCATAAATCTTCCTATCATATTAAACACCCTCTGATAATTAAATTCTCAAAGAAAACAGAAACCTTTCCTAATAGGAAAAGATAAAATTTAAACCAGTCAACCATGGACAGCTCACTGTCATTACAATAAAAATGATTTCACATCACCTTAAAATGTTTTGGACGTAATCTGCAGGGCATTTTATGGCTTTGTCAAACATTAAGGCAATAATCAATTATTTATCAGAGGATGGTATTTACATAACGCTTTTAGCATAGCTAAACAGTCCTTCTTTTGTTGATGAGCTGATATACCTCAAACACAATAGCGTAGCTCTTAAATTTAATTATATACTCATTTACCATAAGATCTAGTCATCTAGATAAAATTGTTCAGTAGCTTGAAGTATTCCCTCCAAAAAAGATTTCCTAACTTTGTGTAAAGTCTTTCCTCAGTTTCCGGCCTGCATCCTCCAGCATCCCAAAGTATTGTTTTTGAAGTTTGATGGAATTTGTGTTAGGTCAAGAGGAGGAAACTATGTGAAGCGCTTTTTTTTTTTTTTTTTTTTTCTGTTAATGAAATGTAAAGGGAAAACCTAATGTGCTCTCAGTGCTACCTTGTGTTTGTTGATCTCTCTGTGTCTCTGTATCCAGGATCTGGGCTTATAGTAAGCAGGAGCTTGAAACCCGTGTTCTTGGTGTTATAATACTAAAGCTCTTTTCCTGTATCGCATAATGGAAGGAAAAGTCTGTCAGAAAATAATGGGGATATAATATGTACAAGATCCTCTAACATTTACCCAGGTGGCCAACTTCCTGAGTCCTGAGCACGGAGTGATAGCGATAGTATTTAGCAATGTTTCAGACCCTTCACCCTGGGGACCTCGCAGTGTGTCCCAGACTGTGCCTGGGGTCACCAGCACTGGCTAAGGGCAGAGCCATGGAGTGCAGGGGGTACCTGGGTACAGCTCCCAACCTGGAGAAAGGAATGGCTGTGGGGAAGGGATAAATTTGCATCCACGCTGACCTTCAATTTGTAAAGTGCCTGTTAAAGTGCTTGCACACAATGAACTGCCGGGAAGTCAATTTATTGTCTCACTGTCAGGAGCAGCTGTAAGTGGCACCTTGGTCTCAAGGAGTGGAGCACGGGGTGCTTTGTGTTCAGAGGGGTAGATGTCCATCCTGAGTCCTGTTGGGCTCTTTAAGTCAGTGAGAGTTATTCCCTGTGCTGAGACCAGCTGGTAACTGTTGGCAGGAGTTGAGCCCACAGGCAAAGCTTGGAGTGGGATTTAGCAGCTGATGGTGCTGATGGGGCTTTCAAAATGGCTGCTAGAGGTGGGAGCTCCCTGGCAGGCATGCAGCACTTCTGTCTTTAGATGCCTAAATACCTGTACAAATTTGGCCTTTGGCTAAACTTCAGGCAAACAAATTCTGCCTGATGTGTTTATGCCACTGCTTTAAACCCAGTTTGTGTTAAAGGTGTTTATTCCTCTAAGGTATGTCCTCATGTGTTTTTCCACTGTTTACTGCTGTCATTTTGATGCTTCCCTCCCATTTCAGTGAGAGAAGGATTAAGAAATGCATCTTTCCATCTCTAGTAGGAAAACACAAATTCACTTTTTGCTGTGCTACCATTTCTTTGTTCGTAAAGGCTTCCTAGCTGGGATGGACAATCAGTAGGAAAATGGCTTGAAAAAGTTTATGATGGCATCTCAGCATAATTCTGCTGTGGGTTGAAAGAAATCTGTTAGCTGGACGGTGTTGTTTGGAAAGCTAATTATACAAGCAACATTTTAAAGCAAGCTAATGTCATAATAAAGTCCATAGTAACAGGGAAACAATCTGTTAGTACAAGGACCCTAAAACAACAGTTCTGTCCTCTGAAGAAAGGAGGTTTACATCTAAACTGAAACCCCCAGTTTTGTTCACTCTAGGAACTTTCCTACATTCGTGCTCACCACTAGCTCCAAAGTGGTGATATCTTAGTCCTGGCTTAGGGGCCTGTGGTCTGCAAAGTCACCCATGCTCATCTAAGGTGGGTGTAAAACTCTACCAAGAAGTATATATTTTGCCAGCTTGTATTAAAACTTGGGCTTCTTTTGGTTTCATCTGCCTTCTCTGGACAGAAAAAAAAGATGAGAAAAGAAAATAAAGGCAAAAATAGAAAAGACTTCTGGCAGTCAAGGCTGGTCCCTGCTCCCATTTACATTTTAGGAAGGGGTGCAGGAATTTGACTTTCTTCCAGTGCTGCTCCACTCCTAGCAAAAACAAACAAACACACACTCAAAAAAATCCCAAGCTGTCTCCCTGACTCACTGCAACCCGCTTCTGGGGACAGAGAATCTCTTTACAGCCGAGTGGAGTGAAGCAAGGTTGGAAGGGCTGAGAAGAGCACTCCTACCTTCCCGTGGAGTGCTCCTACCCTGCTAATGCCACCCTGAGATACAAGATCCTTTCCATTTCCCTTCTCCCAGGAGTCCCTTGATAGAATGAGGCAAGATGGGGAATGTTCCACACATGCAGGGTATGTAGCCAGTGACTCCCTGGAACTACTTTTCCCCCTCATAGATTGCCGAGCATCTGTCTGTTGTTTCATGGGTGATTTCTTTGGCCTGTGTCAGTCATGATGCTGCTCATTGATGTGAGATGCCAAAGGTGGATGTGGCAATTCAGAGCTTTTGTCCAAAGAAAAGCAACCTGTCTCCTTCCCTGTCTCCCCTCCCTCTTGTACACTTTAATGCATCCTGAAACATACATTTTCTTTTCCTTTTAGGTTGCGTTGTACATAACATTTGAAAAGCTCTGTCAAAACAACTCATATGGGGGATAAAGTAATTGTCTTGATATGTGATGATTATCTAGAGCTTAAGCAGCAGCAGAGAGAGGGTTATTTTGTTTGCAATTTAACTAGGAGTGCCCAAGATTTCCCAACCGTTCTATTTTTGCAAATGTAGAAGTTTCATAAAATGGTCAGACTTAGGCCCTTGTGTGGGAAACAACTGATACTGCCAGCAACAGGGCAAGATCACTGCTGTGTTGTGGTTTACATGTCTTATTGCATTCCATGCATTGCTGAACTGTATATAAAATGGATGACTCTAAATCTCTAGGACTTTGTGTGAATTAGTAACCTTTTGATTTTGTTTTAACATTTATATATTAGTTTTAACTTTAGATGTTTGTGACTTCTACCCTTCCCCCACTAAATAGTCAGCTTATAACACAGGAAATTATTGGGGCATTACAAACAACTCTTAGAAATGGAGACCACTTTTCATCTGAATGGTTTCAACCCCAAACTAGAAGCAAATGGAGAACAGGGAGTTGCCATCAGTACAGAAAATATATAGATTTCATGTGCAGTAATAATGTATCTGAGTAGATTTAGTAAAACTAGAGATGTCACATTCACAGCTGGTTAACATTTTACACTTGAAGTCCTCATAACATTTGTATATGTTTCAACACTTCTTTTTTTTAACTTGGGACCATCTGTATTTCTCATATGTGACACTGACTGGGAAGCACAGACTTGCACAGAACCAGCAAATGACTAGTTAGCTCTACCAGATGTCTTTCTCTTCCCCTTCCCACTTTATCACTCTAGTCGTTATTAAATTGAAATTGAGTGAGGGAAATGGTGGACTTCTGAACTAAGAACTGTCCCAAAGAAGTTTCAAGTGAAGAATTTAGTTCCCAGGGTCTCTGCTGCTCTTAGAACAGCAATAATAAGGATGATGGATTTGTACAGAAAGAAGCCTTTTTAAATTTTAAAATAGGTAATTATGCAGGTACTACATCTGCAAGAAAAGCTGTTAAACGTAGTCTCCTAAATTTCAGTTTGTCCTCCATGTATTTCTTTGCTCAGCTGCATAGATCTCATTTTGGTTTTATTTTCCATTTAGCAAAAATTAACTTCTCATGCTTACAAAGGATAAATGCATGAAACCCCCCTCCATTTCTGACGCTCAGGTCCCATTAGGAAAAACCTGGATAAGTAACTGGTATTCTCATTATATCTCTTCTGAGAAATCCTATCCCAGTGATTCATTTTTCTTCTCCTGGATGCTACAGAGCCATACAGTACTTCAGTTGTTTCGCACTGGTATATTAACTACATCTTTTTGCATCTGAAGTATCTTGTCATGGATTTTAGTGCAGAGTCAACTATGCAGGCTGAGGGAAATCTTCAACAGGTCCAGTCATGAGGATAAACAACAGCTTGGTATTGTACAGTGCAGCATAATAGGTGTCCCCTGAAGTCAGAGACCTAAATTAATTACATTTAATCAACTCATGCTGAACCACTGAGCTAGACACCTCACCCTTATCATGCTATCACTTTAATGCCCTACTTACTCTCAGAGCTGAGGTTCAGGGGATGGACCATGCCATTCTGTCACTTTGCTGGGAAAATCAAAGATCCCTTCAGATGGAAGATCTGTGGGTATGCCATTAAAAAGTGATACATAATGCTTGAAAAGAATATCACAAAGTTGTTTGAAATCACGTTACTGGGAGCTTTCACTAAAGAGAAAACTTACTCCTATTCTAAGGTGTACATTGTCAGTAACTAAAGTTAGCAGGAATCTGATTCCATTTTTTACATTCAGACAGACCTGTAGAGACATATTAAGTAGAAAATGCACAGAAAAGGAGAACCACCTATAGGAAATCTTACAGGGTTCAGACAAGGGCAGTTTCATGTGACCTCATAGATTGGATATAAAAAGGCTGCTATTAGTTCCATGTCAGTTCTTATAGCAAACGTTGCAGAGTAATGGAGTGTGTTAAGCTGTCAAATACTAGCAAGGGTTAATAAGGTTAAAGAAGAAGTAAAAGCAGGACAACAATAAAATAAAATAAAACACAACAAACCCCATGGATAAATATGCTGTAATAAATAAAAGATGGCATATCAAGGGGAAAACTACAGTCACAACCTGGGAGCAAAGCAACTGGAGAAATTTGAAGCAGGATAATACCATGTTGTTACTCCTGTGCTATGGATAACTCCATGCAGTGCATGATGTTGCACAGCAAAGCTGAATCTCCCTATTTCCCACAGACACTTGGAAAAAAGAAGTTATGTAGTCGAATCCCCTAAATGTTCTAAATATAAATGGAAGGATGCAAATGAGTGAATAAATGCATACATGGACTAAGACATTAAATGTCATTAAATAAGAGAATTCCAGGAACAGGAGCAAAGCACCTGAAGTTAGATATAAGCCGTGTTTTGACATTGTCCTCTGAGATGATTTGGCCTTTGGTGCTTTTTTTTTTTTTTGTCTCTTAATTCCAAAGTCATTCATATCTGTAATTTTTTTTTAAACAGAATGATGTAGAACTTGAAGCTCTTTTGACATGTTATTTTTCCTAATAGTTTCTAGCATTGGTCTTAATTTTGGCCTGCTAGGACATTATTAATGAAGGAGATCTAAAGCTTTTTTTATTTTTCTTTAGGAATACTCTACCTGTTTTATAAGTCAGGCCTGAGTTTTGCAAGTCCTTACATACACACTGTCCTTCATCTTTAGGCACAGTTTCTGTGAGCTCAGTTTTTCGTAAGAGATCAGTATTGCCTTGTATAAAGTTAAGGATGAAGCAGCATTTACAGGTGAGAGCTATTGGACTCTAAAAAATGCTTAGCTGTGACCTTGGTGTGCATTTTGATTTTAGTAAAATTGCTGGTAGGTCTCACAAGCTGCTCATGGGGCGATCTGTCTATCGCAAATGCAGTCAGAAAGTTACCCCTTCTACGGGGAAGGTTCCTGGATTTGTTGTTTTGTTTATAACCTATGTAAAAAGGGGTGAGCAGATTATTTGGCTTTTAAAATACTGGTGTTCAACCTTTTTAGTTTTAACTCCACCTGTCTTATCTGGAAAAAATATTAGTCCAAAAGACCATCCTATGAGTTCTTGCCAAAGTGGTTTTATTTGTAGCCAAGTACCAACCGGGTTAAACTTTGAACATTTACCTTTGCTTTTGCTTTTCCCCATTCCGTCTGCTCCTCAGCATGCCCATGAAAGCATACAAATAATTTTATTTTTTTGAAAACCCTCTGTCATTCTTCTTGCAGTCACTTGCAGACAAACACCAGGTTGAGAAACATTGAGAAAGGATTTAATGGGTCTTTAAACGGCTTTTAGGGTGCTGGCTTTGCCAGCAGGCAGGTGATGGTTGGATCTCACCTGCCTTTTGCTGGGATCGTGAGGGAGACAGCCCATATATTGTCCCCTTTGATGGCCATCTCCCTGCCAGGTGTAGAGGGACTTTGCAGAATGATGGGTATTTTTGCACCTGTAGGAAAATATTGTCCCCATCCCAAGACAGTTTGTCCAAGCCTTCTCTTTCCTTTTGCCCTGGGAGTTTGGTTCAGTGGGAGGGCACTTCAGCAAGGAAAGAAAGAGGAAAAGATTGTATTTATTTCCTCCACAAAGGAGCCTGAGGATCCATCTCATTCCAGGACATCTGATTAATAGGTCAACTGAAAGAGCATTGGTAAACGTTCGTATCATTTATCAGTTTGGAGGAGGGAACTGAAAACAAAAAATAGGTTTGTTTTCCTTTGCTTTCCTACTGTCCCTTCTCCACCCATCCTCTTGTCCTCCCCTCCTCGCTGTGGAAAAGGCAGGACAGTGGAGCAGGGAGAAGCAGTGGTGGGCAGCCCTCAGCGCACTGGTTTCCCAAACCCAATTACAGGATTCATTGTTAGTTTTCAGCAGAAAATTGGAACATTTCAGCAAATGGAAAATTTTCTGTTAAGATGTTCTTTTCTATCCAAAACATTCTTTTCCAGAAAATTATGTCAATGATTAAAATTCTAGTTATTTCTGTCCTGGAAAACCTAGCTGGAGGTTCAGATCTGAGCTGGCTGGTGTCTCCTGGACCTGTTACAAAAGTTACACATCTCTCTACGAGCTGCACTATAGGATGCTTGGAAGGGAGCAATATGTTTGTTTTTAATGATGCTGCTAGTTTTCACTGTAAATTTAAACAAAGTGGGCAGTATTGGAACCAGCTGCTAGAATTTTTTTGTTTGTTTGTTTTCATGAGAAAAATGGTAACGTACTGCAATAAATTAAACAATGTACATATTTTTACATAGTGCTGTCTCTGAGTGTCTCGCTGGTAGGAAATTACAGAAGCTGAGGGCAGCACTGGGCTCTGTATTCATTTCACATGCACTGAAGTAAAGCGACAAATGTTTCAGAGTAACTGGATTTCCTTTTAAAGTGACACTTTATTTGTGCTTGAAAAATGTAATGAGCCTTCACTAAGAGATTTTTCTGGCTGTGTTCCTTCTTTAATGACCTGCCCTTACAAAATAAGCTAAGAAAAAAAATAATAATAAAGACCAAAACAAACAAAACAAAAAAAGAACAACAACAAACAGACCAAACCCCAAAACAACAACAAAAAAAACCACCAAAACCAGGGGAAAAAACCCAAATCCATTTGGTCAACTTTTCTTATCATTAAATGGAGAGCAGCAATGTTTTTAGATGGGAAAATAAAATGCAGAGCCTCATAGGTTCCCATTAATTCCTCAGCCCATCCTTAATTAGTGTTTTACAGCTAATCCTCATCATATATCTTAAAGAGTTTCACTTGAGTTGGTTCCCCACAAGTTTTATTGCATGCAAAATACTTGGAGTGCTGTCTGGGTGGTGGGAATGGCTGGGGGCTCGGTGTGGAGGGAGAGCTGCTGCTTCTAATTGATTGCTCACTGGAGCTCACCCCAGCTTGTTACCCCCAGGCCTGACTTTCCTCCATATGCCTGGTGTCAAATTTGGGAAAGCAGCTGGTCACTTAGAGATCATCCTGTGGGAAGTGGTGGGAGCCGCGGAGCGGTGGTGCTGCCAGTCGCTGAAGCGTGTTTTGCTGCTGGTTCTGCAGCCTTTAATTGAGCTGTGTGACAACACCATTCAGGAACTATCAAAATAAAGCCTTTGAGGAGATTTGTGTTAACACATTTTTCAAGAAATGGAGGCTTTGTTGCAAGTGTAATATGCAGATCAGACGCTTTTCAATGTTGCAATATTCTGCCTCGTGCTGTAACCAACTGAAACAGAACTGTAGAAAAAGTTCCTTTTAAAATGTGGTGGTACTCTGGCAAGCATTCCCTGGACAGGCCAATTTGGAAGTTAACTAAAGACACTCATTTTCATGCCCTCAGTGTATAAATTCCAAGTATTTTGCAACTAGCAGGAGTAACAGGGGTGGGTTAAACCTCTCCTAGTACCTATAATTGAAAAACACTATAGGGTGCATTAAGGCCATTTGAAGTTGCAATGCAGGCTAATGGTATTAAACTATTATGGGGATCACACACGTGGATTAGAAATAATGCCCACAACTGTGAGTGGCCACTGTGCATGCTTTTTTTGTCAACGAGGCAGTACTTCAAGAATATCTCAGCTGTTTGTGATAATTTAGACCTAAAGTTGTATACTTTTTCTTAAAAGTTACTAGTACTCAGCAGAGGGACTGGGAATTCACATTTGATTAAAACCAGCTTGGAAATAAGTGCTATTTGGTGGCCTCTCCTTACCATTCAGTGTAGATTCAAATAACCCGCGTAGAAGTGATGGGCTTCTCCTAGGTTTCAAATGATTTTCTGTAATTAAAACAAAGAAGAATGACTTGCTCCCATCTACCCTTTCCCAGCTTTATGAAGACATTCGTCACTTTTCTACATCTCGCTGGCTGTGGCAGCAGGCAGGTAGCAGCTGAGTAAGGCTGTCGGTAGCACAGTAGATCTTGCTACCTTTTAAGCACTGCGGTTTGCTCTCTTGCAGAAATCAATCTGCCAGGGAGTTGTGTACACTGGGGATGGAAATGAGAGTCTCTATTTCAAGTTACTAAGCAAGAAAGTTGCAGGGGGGAGGATGTGGGGTGTGTGTGTGTGTGTGAAGGGGCAGTTAGGAAGGGAAAATCAGAATTCCTTAGCCTGGCCTTTGAGCTGGGTGATGCTGTGTGCTGAGCTAGGAATAGCACTGGCACTGGCCCAGGGGGGGAAGCTGTCAGAAACTTTGCTGTCTGTCCATCTACAACATGTAGCAGGTCAGGTCTAACAGGGTGGATTTGAAGTAGGGAGAAAGAGGACAAGTGGAGGGGTTGTTGTTCATTGTTCTCTCTTCTTTGGCAGTTTGGTTGGGTTATTTTTCCTGTGCTCTTGGGTCCCATTCTAATTATTATTATTTTTTGTACTGCGCACCACATAGTTTTCTAAGCTTCTGACAGAAATGTCAGCCTAAAGAAGCAGGACCAGAGTTCTGCCAAACATATTAAATGATACTCAGTGATCAGAACTTAGCAGCAAAGCAGAATCTGTGTCTGAGGGAATACCCACAAAACAAGTGAGGAACACAAACATTAATGAGCCTGATATAAAACATTTTTAAAGCATTTTTATGGTTGCTATAGAAACACCTTGGCCTTCACTCTTGCTAATTAGTTGGATTTTGCACATTTTATATTTGAAAATGCAAATTGGATTTCATAAATTATTACTTATTTTTCATTTATATTTACAGTACTGTTGTCCAGATGCATGCAGGAAGTCTGAGATATTAATTAGTTATATTACACAAATAAACGTGACATTTATGGTCACAGGACAACTTCTGTTTTAAATATTCGTCTGGTAAATGCTTGGAGGAATTGTCCAAAGATTAATGCTTTTGTAGGAGAATTAGGTAAATATAAATGAATGGGACCTAATGAGTTTTAAATAAAGTATATTTTTTGAGCAGTAGGAGAGCTGTAATTATTTTGGTCTAATGAATGCAAGCCCATCTTTCAGTGGCTATGCCGGGCTAGCAATATTGCTTTTTTTTCTCCTCCTCACCCTGCTGAAACCATCACTTCCATGGGTGTAAATCCAGTGGGGTCCCACTGGTGAGACAAGAGTATGAAATGATGTCGCTAAGAGCTGTGTGCCTACTCCTGTCTTCTTCACTTTCTAAAGTCTTGTTTGAAGTGCTGTGCCAATCAATGTACCTTTCTGATGTTCTATGCAGTAGTCCAGGAAATACTCCAGATTCTTCCAAAATATACACACTACCCTTCTCTCAGTTTCTCATTCAATAAATGCCCAGTTTGAGCTAGTGAGGGCTGAGCTGAGGAAAAAGCTGCAAAGATCAGGCTGTGTCTGGGTGTCTGTGTGTGTACAGATTTACCCTGTGGATATGCATTTGGAGACTCTCTGAAATTTCAGTTCTTCTTGTCCTTATTTAATCTGTGGATTTAGTAAAAAAGCAAAAGCCTTTTTGCCTTGTCTGTCCGATGGCTTTTCTATTGTACTTCACTAATTTTGCTCTACTGTTTTAGTGATAAGCAAGAATAGTCTGTTTTCCTGTGTCTGTAATTCCATGTAAATCCACATTTTTCCACATGCTGGATGCTAAATAGTTTTAGGAAGGCACCTGAATAAATATCTGAAAAATGTGGTTTATTCATAAGTCATCTTGATAATCAGTGACTTCTGTAGATGCATGTGTTGTGGGCCAGCACTACAGTTTAAATCAGTTTATTAGCTGAGAATACAAACAGTTTATTCAAATCTAGTAAACTTAAATAATGTAAGTAAAATAATAAACATATTTAGTTTATATGTTGCAATGAAAGAGAACAAAAGTTTGGAAAACGCTCCTTTTCTCTTTAGGAAATTGAAACCAGTATTAGCAGTGGAAACATGCACATTTGCTTGAGGTAGCCAGTAACAGGAACGCTGTGGCAAGCGGCTATCGCAGCACTGCAGACGATGCTAGTGGAACAGCTCCCAAATCTAGAAATATTTTTGTTGGCTATTTGATACTTGAAATGCCAGCAGACGGCCAATCTGAAAAGGGAAAAAATTACATTTCTAATATGTTACATTGTGTTAAATTGGATTCTGTTGTCATGCCATGTACTGCTGTGTCATTTCATGTATTGACTTTTAACGTGCTGGAACCATGTTGTTTTTAGAGATTGCAATGTGAGAAAATGCAACCTGCGTTATTGAAAGAACAGTCGCTATTTCTCTTTTGGGGTTCTGGAAATCAGAGGGGGAATTGACTCCAAAGTATTTATGGAGCGAGACGTATGAATATGGAGTACATTTTATGCTGATTACTATCTTTCCTGCCAAGCAAAAGAATAGTGCCTGTGGAAGTGAGGTGGGAAGATAGCTACACAAACAGAGGTGCAGATCTTGGAAATTTAAATGATATGGAGGAATGGGGACCAATTTTCTGCTCTACGCTCCACAGGACTGAACAAAACTTGATGCGAGCTGTAAAACTTTTTGTCCCAGGTTCTTCTTGCATCAACTTTTCCTACCACCCATTCACACCCAGGTGCTTCTTGCATCAACTTTTCCTACCACCCATTCACACCCAGTATTCATCTGGTAGATAGTACCTGGATAGATCATGTGCACCCTGAAATGTGGTGCTTCTCAATGTGATAGTGGGTGGCTGAGCATCTGCAGATACAGCTGTCTCAGCTTCACAGGGCTTGAGGAGCAAGCTAAGATGGGGAGAGGAATTTGATCTCTTTTAATGAGGTCCCAAATTGTCACTGTGAAGAAATGACAATAAGGCCATCAGAAATGCCTCAGAAAAAAAAAACAAAAACCAAACCAAACCAAGCAAACAAACAAACAAAACCCAAAACCCACTCCATATAAGTACAAGTTCAGTAACTTCTGTATAACTGAGGTAGGAGGAGATGTTTGCAGAACCAGATCTCAGCCTTCTGTGAGCAGCATGGGTGAAATATGGTAATGCTGAACAGAAACACAAAAAGAGTTAAAAAATGAAATTTAAGGCACAGTTCAGAGAAAAGTCAAGAAGGACAGTGTGCACCCGTCTTCAGCCCAACATAAGGGCTGATTTGCCAGGGTGTTGCTGCACTGGTAATTCTCTCTGGAGCAAACAAGCTGTTCCCTGTAGTGGCCTGCATTTCAGTTCCAAACTGGGAGAAGGGGCAAGGGCACAGTTTTTATTTTGTTGTTTTCTTTTTATGGACATCACCCTCTTCTGCCCTCCAAGTCCTAAAAATGTTTGTTTGTTTTGTTTTGTTTTGGGTGGAATAAGCAAACATTGTTGCATTCATATTCTATTTCTCCCCAAAACATTTTTGTAGAAGAAAGGCAGGAGACAAAACAAAGTAAAATGCAGAAGTCTCCTTTCCAATTTCTTTGCAAAATGGAGGTAATGAAATCATTAGTCCTCTTGGGATCTTTCTCTTTCCTTCACTCAAATTTTGGTATTTGTGACATTTGCTCCTCGTATGAGGAAATACTCCTAAAAAGTCCCTAGCTGAAAATGTCTATAAACAAAGCAATAAAAGAAGGCGGGATCCTTAACAAAAAGGCATTGTTTTTTGGTATGTGGTGAACAACGGGCTGCAGCGTGAACCTCTCAAAATAGAGTCCGTCCTTCAGGACGAGGCCCCCATACCTCTCTTGCAGAGGACAAATTAAATGGTGAGGCATTTGCTGGTCCCCTGCCCCACCAAAGCAAACAAGCTCTTGAATTCAGGGCTGTCATCAGCACTGGGAAGGCCCTTGCAGGATCACAAAACAAATCGAGCAGTGGAGGGTTTCCGGGCAGCCAGCTAACAAAAATATACTATCAGAGGATGCAGTCCGCTGAGCTCTGCGTCCGACGCAGCAGTGGGCTGCAAACCTGGGCTTCCGCTGCACTGCTTCACCCCACATCTGGAGGGGCTGCAACCATCAGCGTCAGACCGTTTTAGAAATTAGATACTCGGGGTATCAGGAAGTTGATTCGACTTCCACTTCCTTAGCAAAACACACATTAATATTTAAGGTTTTCTTTTATAAAGCCGTGTTCTGTCTCGAGCACAGGGTGAAATTATGTGCTGGGAAAATTTGCTGGGATGGAGCTGGAGCATTCAGTGATTTTGGGCCATTTTTAAAAAGCATGGGTTAATTGAATCCTGCTGGTTTGTTAGCGCTTTTTGACAGCTTTATGTAAGTACTAAAGAATATTTATAAAAAATAGATATATATGTCTACATAGGTGTACATGCACCTACAGAAAAGAGAAAAAAAAAATCTATAAAACACTTCCACACTCAGAAAAGAAATCATGTTTATTATTCTCTGTTCTGCACTGTGTTTAGCATCTTTCTTCAATTAGATGGCCAGATGACACAGATCTTCCTGTTACTTTCAGTAAGCACAAGCTTTACTATGAAGTTTGGACCTTTTGCTTTTCCTTTTCCTTTCTTGAAAGACAATTTCCCTTTAAAATACCCCATATTTTATTGTAACAGATTAATAGGGTGCCACAAAACTGATAATGCAATCTTGAATGCTGTGTGGAATTCCACTTCTCATCCAAAAGTCTCATTTTTCATACATTAAAAAATGTTTCTTGTTTATGAAAGTTGGTTTTTTTTTCCCTTTTAAATGTTGCTGCGATAAAAAAAAACAAACACAAAACCAGTTCTTTAAGAGCTTTACTGATTCTGTGTGAATAATCTTTCTTTTTTTTTTTTTTTAATAAACAGTCTGTATATGTTAATGTTGGTTATCTGAAGTTTCATGGCCAACAGATGTTCAGTGGAATAATATGCAAAGGTTTAAATTCAGGCACTGAATGTTCTTTCATGGGAAGTTTACCTTGTGGATCCAGATCTTAAAAGTGCTAAATCCTTTTTTCCCCTTTTTAATCAGAAATTAATTTAAATTTGCCCAATATATTCCTATACACCAATATTTAAAACAATAAGCACCACTTTTGACAGCTCTCTACCCATGTGCTCCCATCCACATGTGAAACACAACAGTCAAACCTCCGTCTTTCCCGAAAATCGGACTTAGGCAAATAGCTGAGACTTAAACTCGACAAACTTGGTCTCGGAAGGGCTGATGGTAAAAGAGCATTCCAGAGCCGGGAGTCATGTATCAGCGATGGCCTGTTTCCCATCCCTGCTTGCTCAGAGCTGGGAACAATTAACAAGAGGGCCGCAGCTGATCCCGAATGATGGGCTGACAGATTGGGAGTGAAAGTGATCTCCTAGGTGCTTAGCCTCAAACCACAGCCTTCGGGATCTCTGGCAGAGATTTTCAGAGCACGCGGGGGCTGGGGGGGGGCTGTGCCACCAGCTGCCAGGGCTCTGCTGCCGGAGTGCGTCTGGAAGCGTGTGCGGGTGGAAGCCCTCATATTGCATCTTGAGGTGAAGAGGAGCTGAGAGGGAAACAGAGATGAATGGAGGATTTTGTATGTGGGAGCAACTGCCCTGCACTTCCAGGTGGTCTCAAATTAATATTAGAAAAAGAGATTCTGTTGGTATGTAGGGCATTTAATTAATAAGCTGCCAGAGACTTGAAAATTGGCATAGCTTTTTTGCAATTCAAGCTGGATTACTGTCCCCCTTTATCTCATGTTTAGCAACTCTAATTGTTGCCTGCTTCTCTTGGTGTGAGGAATCTAGATCACAAAACCTTTGTTTTCAGCATCCATCTGTCCACCCATCCTCAGGAACACATACCTTCTCAGCAGTTTGTGTTATCACCCTTGGCTTATATGAATTTGCTGCAGCAGGGAGGAGTTGGGGCAGGCTTGAATGAGGTGTGTGGATGGTACACCACCAGCTGAGGTTCTCAGCCCCAGTCCATGCACAGCTGCCCATCCCAACTGGCAGCAGCCCCTGCAGATCCATCCTCGAGCATTGCTGTATGAGGATTGAAATAGTCATCATATCAGCTCCCAGTCCCTCAGCCGAGACCCATCACCATGAAAAGGGGCAGCTGGCAGTTTGTAAAATTTAGAATTTTTTCCTGTGGGAAGAAGCTGACATGCAAACCTACCTGCAGAGCCTGGGCTTGCTGCTGCTGCTGCTTCACCTGGATGCTGAACTGGGTTTTTAATTGGTTTCTCCAGCCTATTTTCCAAGGGTAATAACTGGTTTGGGGTCCTGAGAAAGTGTGTGTTGTTATTGTTAGGGGCATTGCTGTGATTTTCCAAGGAGGCTGAAGGGGTGGACTTCCCAGGTCTTTGAAAGTGTCAGCCTAAGACCATTTTGCTACCAAGCTGTAAATCAATAACTGATAAAATACTGTATGTGTGTGTGTGAGCCCTTACGTGTGTCTGTGTGAGCAGCCTGAATCTTTAATGCAAGGGAGAGGAAGGGGCTTCCTGCAGGTGAATATAAAAGAAACGTTGAGGTTCTTTAGAGGTGGCATCCTGGAGATAGTTATATGGGAAAAGTCAGACACAGCCTAGGGGTACATACTTATTTTATTTATTTGTTCGTTTGGCCTGGAGCTGGACTCATCGTATGATTGCAGCTGCTGTAAACTTATGTAGGGGCCACTACTGCAAAGTATGACTGAGTGACTTTTTGAGAATTCTCTGAGCATTCAGAGAACAATTTAATAAATAGACTGAGAAAGCCATCACTTCTTAGGTTTCTAAAATAACACCTTTTCCTATCATTTTTCCCTTAACCATTTTCTATTAATTTTTTTTTTGAGAGTGAAGTTAGAGGCATTGAATAATTTAACTTTAAAAAGACCAGTCATTTTAATAGGAGAAATGGTGGTTCTGGAGTGGTTTGTGCATTACAAGATTTACTTTTTTGTTAAATCTGATTCCTGTGCCCTCACTGCAGATTGTTTCAATGAGTGTCTTTGCTGGGAGGGGACAGCAGATGAAGCATGAGGAGGAATCTAACTTGTGACTCTGAATAAGTGGAGATATCAGCTAATTCCTGTTCCAGTTTTCTGCTAGGCTTCAGGTGGTTCCCCTCAGGTTTTCCTGAGAAAAACTTGGTGTTTGGAATGCCAGATTTTTCTGAAAAGGTGTGGAACTGAAAGTGTTGAGAATTGCTGAAGTCTTGAGGTAGCTATCATGCCTGAGCATTTCAAAATCCATCCTTGTATTCATCCCTCTGTCCAGTGAGATGTCTCAGGGTGAGACAACTCAAACTGCTTTCCAGGGAAGATGGGTCTCATGGTCAGATCCAGGTTTCCATGCTTCAGCCCCTTCCACAGGTGCACAGCAAGTGACTTCTGTCTCAGACAGTTTTCTTCCTACAACCCAGGACTGCTGTGGTTAAAAGTTTAAATGTACCTGAAATAATTGATTCCCAGCTGTTTTCCACTTGCATAGGATTGTTACCTTCTAAGTTAGCAGGTCCCCAGCATCCTTACTTAATGAAGCAACCTTCTTTTTTATTGGTAAAGCTGAGATTTTTTTTTTTTTTAAATTGAAGCGTACTTTCTTCTTTAAGGTATGAATGTTTCTTTTTATTCTCCTTCTGCTTTTTTTGGTTTAGGTACTCCCTTGGGTACCAATGAAATGTCCATTTGGTCATTCAGGGGGAAAAACACATTTAACAAATGCTTTTCTGACCCATATCTTGCTTTGAGATGTGCAGAAGATGGATAGTCCTAATACATTCTGCTCTCTTCCTCAGAAAAAAGCTACTCAAATTTCATAGACAGAATGTATGTTTTCCATGATGCAAAGCTGCATATTGTATTATCATCCAGATTATTGATGTTATTTTTGAGGTGTAGCAACTATGGGCATGGAGCAGTGCAATCTGTGTATAAGACAATGCAAAATACCCCTTTAAATTATAAATATTCAGCATGAAAAGTTCTGTCACATTTCTTAAAAGCCTGCTGACGAATAACTTTATGCTGGGAAATGGCTTCCTAAGCATGTTTGGTTGTGTGTGTCTTTATACCTGAAAATTTCTTTTAGCAGAAGTTCCCAAGAGATCTGCATGTGCCTCGCTCTTTACCCCTGTTCTTTCTTGATTTGTGTGATGATGAGTGCACCGTCACTATTGCATTGGTAGGATCATGTTTAGCAGCCTCACTGCTTGGTTCTTATGTTTTCCTGGAAACTGTATTGACACTGATCATTTCAGAGCCTATTATACTACAAAACCTAAACTATAGTTGGTAGAAAACAGTATCAATACTATGGCATTTACAGAGGCTTTTCCATGGCTCTGGAGTCTGAAGAGCTGTAACTTTGCAGAGATACACAAAGGTTGTAAGAAATCTGGATTCACTGCTCTGTTTTTCTGGTTATTAGAAAGTCAGAAAGAGCCCAACTTGGATGTGGCTTTTTTTTTTCATTAATTTTCAATGAGAATGTGATTATGCTTTAATTGATGAGCTCTCCTGTGAAACTTCATTGCATAGATAATGAAGCTAACAGGTATCTTCCTGACTCTGTGGCTATACAGCCTTTCCCTCTGTATGGCCACAGTGCTAACGACACGTAACAGAGAACATCATCTCACCTTTGGTTTTCTTTTTTTTTTTTTTTTAATTCTGCTACATCGCTCACTAAGGACCATATTGTCAGCAAATGGTACAGCTTCATATATTTTTCAAGATATGCTTGCTTACCTGTGTGATAAGCCTCATTTTATGCCCTATATTAGGCCCTTTTCCAATCTGTGTGTTTTTTTCCCTGGCCTTGGATTATCTTGGAGCTGGCACTTCTGAGATGCTGTCATTTGGTGATTATTGTTCTTGACATTTTTCTCCATGGAAAATGAAGAAACTTCCTTGTGACTGCATTTTGCTGTTCCAGGCATATGCACTGCACAGCATCTTTACTATCTACTGATACCCTTTCTGAGGTTAATCTATTGTAAAATTAGATTGTAAAAATGGACACAGTTTCCACATTTACATGCCAATGCTGAAGGACTTGTGGAATAATTCAAATACTGTACAATTCCCTTTGCAGAAATCACTGCAAAATTCATTTGTAAATGACATGTAAACCATGCAAATTAGCATGGATTCTTCCTCAGTTCAATTCATCTTTCAGAGGCTGTTACTCTTCTCCATCTGATTGCCTTAAAAACACAGATTGTCTTCTCTTGATGGTGAAACTGCTTTAATCCCCTTTTCCAAAGGCCAGCTAATCTCCAGTCTTAAGTGCAATAGATGCAAATACAGTTCGCTTGCAATGTTCCTTCTAATTTAATTCTCTCCTAAGCTTTCATGTATGAACCTAGTAATGGATCAAGTTTGGAAGGGGTCAAAAGGCTTCTGTTCCAGTAAAATTCAAATTGACATTGCATACTGATAATGGTTTGCTCTACTTTACTATAAACACTAGCTACTACTCTATTGGCACATCATTTTGTGCAACAACAGAGTGATTTTAAACAGCAGCAGAACATATTCTTTGTTTTGTTGAAAAAGTTAGTGCATGCAAAAATGTGGGTTTTTTTAATTTGCACTTGTTAAGCAGCATCTTTGGCCTACTTATTTTATTCCATCATCCCTAATTGCATTTATAAAGAAAAAAAAAAAGAAAAAAAGATTGCACACCAATATAAAACTAACAATTAATTACTTACCCATTGCTGAGACCTATATAAAGACCAAAATGTGATTAATTTTTTTATTACTTGGAAAAAAAGGCTCAGTATGAACCAGCTGTACACAGTTGCTTTTTTTGGTCTTTGGTGTAGAATTTTTTTTGTGTGTGAATAAGCACAGTCCAGCATCTGATTGACTGCAGACAGGAGAATGGCAAGCACATTGTGAAATACTGACAACGATGTTTCCATAGGTGGAATGTGCCCGTGATGTCCTACCAAGCTGGATCATGTTTTCTTGTTAAATTTGAAAAAGGTCTGGTGTTATCAGTGAGAGACACTTACAGGATTTGATTGATAAATTTACTGCTCCTGTGGATTACCTTGTCTTTTTTGTGCAGGACTGGCAGAGTGTCAGGATTGGGTCTTGACAGAGACCAGAACAGATGTCCATACTTATTTATGGTGAGGACCAGGGACCCAGGGCATCGTTACACACCAAGCCACTGTGACATGGAGTAGAAGGCCTGGATTTCGTTGGGTGGCACTTTTTCCTCCTTCAAGGCAGCCTTTCCTATAGCTGCTCTGCATGATTTCATGATGTACTAAAAGTACTGTGTGATCATTAATGGAGTATGTGGAGGGGCACAGCAATAAATAATAGGGTTATTGATTAGCTTGCCTTTTTAAACAAAGGGTTGTACAGAGCTTAGAGCTTTATGTGAGGAACTTGAAGTACTTTTTATTCTAACCTTGTCATAGTTTCTGGATTGCTTTTTCTGCAGTTAAACATGGAAGGTATGTTGATGTTGCAGCTGTACTGTTTCCCAGTCATTTGCTCACACTCTCTGAGAAACCCTAATGAATATTTTTTTAACAAAACACTGCACAGGGTATCAGATTCTAGCACGTGAATTATACTATGGGTGTGTTTTTTTCACCAAAGCAGATAAGGGTAGAAGATAAACAAGGTATTACATGGTGGGGGGATATTTTAATTTTTAGACTACCTTAGAACAGTGGTAGTGGTGAGGAGGGCAGGCTGCACCGAGACTTTGCTCCTCCTCCTCTGCCCTCCCAGGAGTGCTCCCACTGGGTCGGGGTGGGGGGCTTGCTGGGGCAAGGACCACGCAGTTCTGCTCTTTGTTCCCTGTCTGCCTGAGGTAAATGGCTGGAAAACTTCAGTGAGCATCTTTCGCTAGGTTTATGAAAAAAGGAGAGAGGGGAAAGAGAAAGACAGGAACAATCCAAATGTGCCCTGCCAGCCTGAAATAGCTCGCCACAGGTTTGAAATCCATTTCCCACAATGGTAAGAATTAAAAAGCCACAAAAGCCGATCTGTACATTTGTGCTGTTTGAGGATTGCTGATACACAGCAGAGCTGTCATTTTAGGAGGAAATCATCCATCATCTGCCTTCTAGTCCCAAATAATCACCTTCTATTACAGTCAGATTGAATCTTCAATCGGTGGCGTAATGCCAGTTTTTCCACAGTTCTCAGTTTCCTGTTCTTTACAGAGATATTCAAAATAATTTGCCATTCAACTCTACAAATGTAGGAGTTGTGGAGAATATTATTATTGTTAGCATGTTGCTTCTAAAGCAAATCTGTGCCAAAGCACAATTTGCTGAATTAATGTTTGGTCACCCATTTGCATTCCTCTCCCCTTCATTCCCCCCCCACCCAGTTATGATTTTGTAATCATTGTGTTTCATACACACTGGTGCAACATACAATTTGAAAAAGATGTTGAGCAATGACCCTATTGCTAACGAGAAAAGCAATGACCTGATTAGAGAGACTCCATCAAGCAGAAAGCTAAGGGTGCCAGTGCAAAGAAAACTCACAGTGATAAAATGTACAGTGAAAATGGCAAATGTTAAGACAGAGTTTAGGATGGGTTTTATGGTGTCTTCCTTACTTCTCATTGTTGGTGCACAGGAATACAGGGAAGACAGCAAGAATATCCAACTTGACAAAACCTTGAAGATTCCTGAGCAGAGAAGATAACATAGGGAGTGTTTTGGGGGTAGTGAGGGCCCAGCAAAACTTACCTGAGTTTTAAATGCTTTAAGTGTATGTGAATTTTCACATCTCTTTTTCCCCTCTTGCCAGTGTGGATTAAGACACAGCCTTGTACAAAATTGAATCCTGGTCTATCTTTTGCAGTGCTCGTGATTGCCGCTGCTTTTCACATGTCATTTTAGTCTTCACCAAATAGATTTCTTTTACCTTTTTGCACAAAATTGAAGTACTATATTAAAGCAGAAGCCTCTAAGGCATACATTTTTTTTTCTTTTGGAAAATAAATAATAATAAAATTTAATTACTGTACCCACTACTTAAGTGAAGTTTTGGTTCCTGTATCCAAAGTCCAATTACCTACTTCATGGTTAAAGCTCTAGTACATTTTGAGGGCCATGTACTTTACATGCCTGAATTCAGCAAAGGAAAATAGGAAATAATTCACTCTGGCTTGAAAAGGGTGGGGATTTCTTTGTTTCTTTTTATATTTATTCAGGAAAAGCTGACAATCGTCCCACATTAATGAACAACACCATCAATCAAAGTGCTGACAATGAGCGGAAAAGCGAGGTAGATGTCAGACTGACGGCATATTGCTTTTTTCAGCTAAGCCAGGGCTGTTTATAGCACTTTTCACTGGCAAAACTCTGGCTGCAGTGCGACAGGAATAGAAAGCAGAATCAGAAATTGTGCGTGGAAAGTTGCTCCAGTGTTTTATAGTTTGAAATTGGTATTGAAATTCAGTTGCTGCTGTGTCATTTTCATAGGTTTGCTTTGCAAGGTGGCAGGGTTTTTCCTGTCTCCTGGTGAAGAGATGATGGACCTTGCTTCACTAGTTAAGAGACAGCTCAACCAAGGACTGCAGCACCTTGCAAATGGAGCAGAGATGGAAACATAATTTGGATTATAATCCAGTGATTCCCTGGAGTCCCCTGCTCTGTGAAGTCAGGAAATCCTCCCTGTGGGCACCTTTTTGTGGCTTTCTTTTCTTTCTGGACCATTCACTTGCTGCAAGGGGAAGCAGCCAGGTTCCCTCTCCTGCTGACTGCCAGTGTGCCTGGGACAGGGTCGCTGGTACTGAGAGGTTTTCTGCCTAAGAAGGGTGATGTGCTGCATGATTTATGGAGGATAGAGGGATAAGAATGCCCAAAGCTGAGAGGCTAAGATGTCATGGGACCTGGACTGCATTGGTAATAAAAACTGTGACACAACAAAAAAAGGGAATTTTGTACACTGCCCAACCTATCAACTCATCTTTATCTTCTTGCTCTTTCTGGAGGATGTGGATTACCTCTGTCACCTCTTAAAATAGCCACCTCAATGCCTACCTCAGGAGTCTCTCTCTCTTATTCAGGATCTGAAGTTTAAAACACACATATCCATTCCCCCTCTTCTCCCCTCCCAGCTGAACCAATGCCAACTTTTTCTTAAACGCTTGTGTAACTCCTTTGTTGCTGCTGGGACCATGTTATTCTCTGCAGCAGCATCAGCGTGGGGCAGTGAACCAAGCACCATTTCTTTAAAGCTTTTGTAGAAATGACTGTGTTATTGGAAATCTCTTGAGTCATTGCCCCGCTGTATGACCTCGGACAAGTCATTTCCCCTCTCTGTGCTGCTGTTTCAGCCCTCACCCTACATCTGTCTGGTCATTATACACTGTAAGATCATCAGGGCAGGTCTCTATCTCTCACAGACATGCACACAAGCACTTCTAGCTCAAAAAATGGGGGAGGGAGTGGTGAATACAAAAGCCAGGAATGTTTTGGTCATTTCTGCTTTGAGAATTTCCTAAGAAACCAGTTTTTCCTACTTCTCTGAGGATGTATGGTTAAACTTTTATTTAACTTTTTTCATATTTGAAACATCTGAGAGTTTTGAGTTTCCCTTTATTGTCTCTTTCCCACCCTCACTCAGCACAGAGAAAGAGGAGGAAAATGGGGAAAAATGATTAAACTGAAAAATAATGTCAGAGGGCGTTAGAACTTAATGTTTCCTTTTAATGCTTTGAAACTTTCCGAAGACGAGGAAGTCATGAAAGGTTGGAGCAGCAATTAAAAACAAATAAAAAAAAAAAAAGAAAGAATCCCATACAAGGGATTTCATAGAAGGCTCTGAAGCTTCGTGGGCTTTAAATAGGAGATTTTTACAGCTGTTTCCCTTCTACATTTTCAGTGGAAGGGCATAGCACAACCTTGGCATAGGAGGTGCTTCCTGTGACCAGAGAGCATCCCAGCAGGGACTGGCTTGGTCCATATGGGAGTTTTAGCCCAACATCTCTCTGTTACTAAATACCTTATGGTCTTACATGGCAGACTGATATCCACTGCCATAAGAGGGGATTATCTCATCCAGCTGACATCAGGTCACATATTTAGTGACTATGGCACACAGCAGATCTGTGTAAAACCGAAAGGGCCAGGTCAGTGTTAGGAAGGGCACCACAACCCTGTCTGCACCTTGGGAGGCTGAGTTTAATTCTTCTCCTCTGCCACAGCCACCATGCTGGGTTCTGGGCACATCCCTTCATGCTCCCTGCTGCTCCCCTGGTAATGTGAAGGTGTTGCAGAACCCCGGGAGGAATTAAAGTCTGAGGACATTAGGGACATCTGGGTGCTCTGGCACTGCAGGAATGGAGACCTGGAAAGGCATTATCCAGTTCCATCTCAGAGAGGAACAATGTGAAGAACTGAAAAATATCAAGTAAACTTGTACTTTAAGCTTGTCCCATTACTTCTGGTTTTATTCCTATAATAAGTGGGTTGAGTCCCCATCCCTGGAGGTATTTAAGAGCTGTGTAGATGTAGTGCTGAGGGATATGGTTTAGACAAGGTCTTCTCAGTGTTACATTGATGATTTAATTGTCTTTTCCAGTCTAGGAAATTCTGTATTCTGTGATATAAGTAATCAGTACTTATGCATCTTTCTCCCCCATTCATGCTTACACTGAAGTTGTGCTCATATTTAGGACAAATCCAGTGCCAGTTAGAGAAAAGCTCTCTTTTCAATTTAGTGGCCTCCAGTAGCCCACAGGAGAAGGGCTGAAGCAGTAAACAGTGTTTGTGAAAGAGCAGAGGGCACTCTCAGCAGGTTATAGTGTGCAGAGTGCTCTATGGGAGGCATGGTCTGCCAACGTTCAAGATCTGGTATTTTTTTGTGTCCCTGGAATGCTTTTGCCACCACACAGGCTCTTCTGGTTGCTTATAACCTTCCAGCAGCAGCATGCATGGTATTTTGCCTTCCTGAAACATGGAACTTTCTTTTGAATGTTGTTCAGGGAGATCTACCATAGAACAAATTGTGAATAACCTCTGGAGCCTTCTCCTTCTTTCTTCTGAGACACACTTTGCTCCTTCACCAGGGCTGGCTGCAGGTACCAGTTCACAAAGGTGTGGAAAGGGTAATTCTGCAGGAGACTGAATGTACAAATAAGGCATCTTGAACAATGGAAAGCTCATCGTGGGGTGGAAGTGGGTGGAAATACTGACTCTGTGGAGCTTAGAGAAACAGCCGCCCTCACATCTCCTTCATCATCTGAAACAAATGAAAACTGGGCTGATAAAATTCATGATGCTATTCCCAGCTGTTTCGTTTAAAGGAAAGTTTCCTTACATGCAAAGTAACTGAAAACTAGCGATGTAATTGCTACAAAATGTAACAGTATCTAGCAAAAATTACAGCTACTCGATGAAAGATATATTTTGTCAGCATCAGCATAAAAGAAAGAACATTCTCATCCAGAAATGGTATGTAAATAAATAAACTCTAATTGGTTTGACAATGCCCCTTTTCCTGGCAGTGCCAAGAATCCTAGCATTGTAATTACACAGTTCTGGGCAGACATGTGGTTTCCATTAAGAAAGACTTGTGATTGACTGAGTTCATGAGGCATGTCAGAAAAAACACATCAATGTCTTTATAAAATGAAAAAATAGACCCAAATTTACTTCCAACTTCATGAGAAATGTGCATTTGTAAATATTCTGAACACGGTACAATAAATAGAATTAAGGCAAGTCTCTATCAGGAAAATTTGCCAAATTCGTGTAAAATATAAACTTAGACGACTAAATGCACCTCTTGTATTTTTGTAATGAGAAGTTCTTGCATGTTTGGTGACCATTTAGAGTTTTCCTAGCCCTTTTTTCCCAGTTGTTTCTATTCAGCAGTGTAGTAATTGAAAATGTTTCCAATGAAAATGAAAATGATATTCAAAGTCTACCACATTTTGTTTTACCTACATCACGCAATAGCACTTAGAGCTTAGACACAAGCTTTAAGAGCAAAAAACTGCACAGTTTTGGGTTTTGGTTTTTGGTGTTTTTATTTTTTTTTTTCTGCGAGGAAGAAAAACTGGCTAGTTAGGTAAGGGAAAATTTTATCTAAGAGTATTTTAAACTAAACTTCTAATGACTTGTTTTAATCACTTAAAGTGACTAAAATGTTGGATAGTTTATTTTCTGCCTTAGCATAAATACTTTTAAAATGACAAACATTTTAGGATGCTGCCAAATACTGTCATCTCTTGGCAACCTTAACATTTTATACTAGATGTATTTTTCTTGACAACAAAACAATTCTGTCTCTTTCTCCTCTTCCTCCTTTTAAAAGAAGGCAGCAGTGGCAAACACAGGGTGGTTTTTAAATGGTTTATATCAGTGATGACTTCTAAATATAAATACAGATTTAACATCTACTGACTTAAAAACCCCAAAACTTCTGGGGTCACTGATGATGCCTTTTTACAATTGTGCTAAATAATAAGATTTTTTTTCTTGACCCCTCCCAGTATAAATGCTATTAAATGTGCTCACAGCAGAGAATTTTGTCTTGCAGAACTGGCTTTTTTTATGTATTTTAAGGAATAGTGGAAACCACAATCTCAGTTTTTAAGTGCGTCCTCAACAATGAACTTCTCAGGAAAGAGAAAGTATGGACTTTGTTTAAATGACTGCACACCATAAAAATCTGTGTTTGCTTCTTGGCTGTAATGTTTGATTGCATGCTATATTGATAATTGCTTTTGTAAATAAGCTTTTAGGTAGTGTGATTAGAGAAATGACCATTTGCAGAGGATGTATGCAAATTTTGGAGATCCACAGTTGAATTTCTGATCTTGGTACTGGATTTATAAATCGTGGCAATCTGCACAGAATACCTAAATGTGTCTGTAGTACATCACATCAACCAAAGAGTTGCTGAAGAAGTATCTCTACTCACTTTGTTCCTTGGAACAGACTCTGAATGTTTTAAAGTGTGTGGTCAATGTGAAAGCAGTTTGGAAAAATCCCCATCTTCACTTTGCCAGATGTGCTCTCTCAAAGGGGAATAATAGCACTGTGAGTGCCTGGCAGAGATGGTGAGGTTTTGAGCACCCCCTGATAGCAGAACCAGTGTCTTCATCTGAATATGATGAGCAGTTTCTGGAGCCATTACATGTTTTATTAAAAATGCTTTTTATAGAAAGACTATTTCGTTCATAGTTTCTCATAGTACAGTTTCATTATGCTACGCTTTTCTGCTCTGTTTATAGTAATAGTATTACTGATCACCCGTATAAGCAAGGTTTCAAAAGAACAATCGTGTCTCTGAAAAACTTGGTACAGCAGTTAAAAATAAACTTGCAGACTGATTACAACATCAGCGCCATACTGATGGCAAGAGAAGTGGTCCCTTTACTGGAGCATCTGCCTGTTTACATTTTGCTATGAGTCTGGTGTCTTGGTTTTAGAGTCAGAAGGACATAAGGACCTTGAACTCCGCTACAGTAGCCTGCAGTTTTGATGGGCAGTCCAGAAAGCATAAAGCTTTTTTTTTAAAAAAAAAAAACAACCCAAAACAAATGCTCAGTTTAGCATAAATGGTTCTGGGATGGAGGGACTGGTTTAATCCTCCATTTTTTTGAGTTCAGTGCCAACCCTTGCCACTGAGATTTGGTGTCTGGGGCCAATGACAACTATAACTGAATGCAGTGGTCTAACAAGCACCTGGTGCACAAATGATCCCACTGAGGTCAACGGGGGTGTGAGAAGAAGGAAGGAGACTTTTTGCTGAAACTCCCGTTGTCTTCTTAGTGCTCTTATTATTTATTATTAGTTGCTCACGAGAGTTTGCAACTTCTCTTTATCATGCAATGGAGGGGTTTTGGGTGAAGATAAAGTTTGTGTTTTGGTTAGCTTGTGGAGTCTCAGCAAAGCTACAGAAGAAATCTGTTAGCATATGTCTGTTGGGGATGCTGGAGGTGATATAACAAGGTTCCAGAAAAGGATTGATGGTGCTGTAGTACTATAGTGACATTGGTCATATAAAATTTTTTGGAATCTTCTACTTGTAACTAAGCAGAGTTGTGTGAGTCCCTGTGCGCAGGAAGAGTGGGCTATTGATTTGAATGTCTAGATTTAAGCATTTGTTTTTTTCAGGAAGTTTGTGACAAAGTGGACATAGTGGCAATGGCAGAGACAGAGCCTTTTGTTTCTTTTTGTCTTTTCTATGGTAATGGCCCCAAAGTCCTGTAATGTGAACAGAGGCAGAGGAAAAGGATATTGCCAGGGTAAAATAAGTGCACGAAATGGGGGATAACACAATTACTGGCAAGAATCTGGCAATTCTCACTCTTAACATAAACTTCACAAGACTTTGGGGGGAACCTGGCCACCTTGAAGTAGCTGCTGTGAGAAGCAGTGCATCCCCTGTGAGCTCCTCCACATAAAGCTGTTTGAAGCAGTGTTGAGCTGTGATCGAGGATTTCCACTCTGAAGAGCTGTGGGGGGTGGTTTCTGATGCCAGACAGCTGTGTGGCTGCTGATGCAGCTGCACTGCATTTGGGGAGAGGAAATTCAGGAGTCAGTACTACAGGGGCAGGCCTTTAGTAGCATCAGATGTTTGGGGATGATCTCTGCATCTTCTAGCACCACTTTCCCAGGCAGCTACGCCTCCTCGTCAGAGTTGGTGTTGCTAGTCTGTCTGTTTGCAGCTCCAGAGATCCAGACCAGGATGCCGAATGCTCTGCTAGTGAGTAACCTAAAGCCAGATTCACAAATATATGGGAATCTTAGATGCTCTGTAGGAGTCTGCTTTTTTATTGCTTTGAAAGGAAAGTTAAGCATCTAAACTGAAGTTTAGGGATCTAAATACCTTCACGGATTGAAGCAAGTCACTGAGGTGTTTTTGAATCTGATATCCATAATATATTATTTTGTTCCTGGTTTAAAATATTATGGGGAAGAGTTGGGGCAAGTCAAGGGGGTGATAAGGCTGACTGTGAAGTGCGAAAGGATATTGGCCTCTCTGACGTCACTGTAGATGAGTCACTTCTCCACATTAAGACTAATCTTAGAGTGGCTTATAAGCCTTACCAGTTGAAAAAGAATACTTTGAAAATGTTTTTAAAGCCTTTGAAGTGCCTGGGCAAGTTCAGGAGGCAGCTTTTTTTTCACTAGTCTTTTGGCAGGCAACCAGACACAAGACGTTTTCACTTGTTGGTTGTACCATCAGAAACCTAAATTCCCCCAGTGAGAACATCTGACATCCTCTAGAACAGGAGGATTCAGGGAGTTTAAGCTGT
The DNA here is from genome assembly GCA_013399075.1 of Chloroceryle aenea. Lineage (NCBI taxonomy): Eukaryota > Metazoa > Chordata > Aves > Coraciiformes > Cerylidae > Chloroceryle > Chloroceryle aenea. The sequence continues at coordinate 290,014 of VWZY01005822.1, forward strand.
AAAATATTCCTCTTTTGGAGCAGATAAGAAACCCCCAAGTCCAATGGGGGGGAAATTTGAATGATCTGAGATTTCTTCCCATAGATGAAATATTTTTCTGTGTGTGCTCCATATCACCCAAAGTGGTTAACCTTGCAGGGGAGTCTCAGTCCTCCCACTGTGATCCATTTTCCTGAATGGCATGTCCTTCTCCATATTGTTGCATGCACATGATAATTAAATGTGTCTTCAAAGAGCACTGAGGACGGGTAGTCTTCAAGCTTGCTGCTTAATTACTTCAGCTTCATCCTGTTGCTCCCCATCACTGTACAATTGGTATCACTCACTGATATTGGAAACAGATACCTGAATGTACAGCCTTTGAGTGATTTAGGTTATGGTGTAAGAGAGTTTGAATAGGAATACACAGTCAATTACACTTTCAGGAAGGCCAATAAATGGAATGTACCTTTCCAAAAAGTGCATTTATGTAAACAAAAACTCCTCATGTTTCCTTTTGGTTCATTTTTTTCCCTACTTTTAAATTTTATTTTATTTTAAATCTTTCAGTTTCCAGGAAACATAACCAAGTAGGAGATGGAGCTTTTTCAGAGAAAATGCCAAAGAGAGTGCTTGTTTCATTTAAAAACCTGCCTTGGAAAGCAATAATCATGCATTTAGAATTACAATGGAGGGCAGAGTAATGAAAATGCAGAGTCTAGGTCTATTTGTCCATTCTGAGGGAAAGCAGGGTTACAAAAAAGAGGTCTAATGAGTTGAACATGTTCTAATGCACATTTGGTTTGGTTTTTTTTTTATTTTTTAAATTTTATTTTAAATTTTTAATATTGAGGCTATTTCTGCAGACTACTTTAAAACATTAAATTAAGATGTGATTGTTTTCTGCCTGTTGGACTTCCCCTGCAGCTCCAGCCACACCTTACTGCTTGACCTGTTCCATTTATTGTACTCTGAGCAACTTTTTAAAGTAATAATGGCCTCCAATATGCCATCCTAAAATGAATGCCTATTTTTTAATATGTTCAGTGGGTCTGTGTGCACTGGGTACAGTGTGTGATGTTGAAGAATACAAATAATACTGTTTTTAAAATGGAAGTGGTTATACATTTGCAGGTAGCAGCTGACTGATATTTTCTAGGAGAATCTGGGGGCATTATGATGCCTCTAATATATGTATATTCTAATAGTAATTGTGCAGCAGTGATAATCTCCTGTACCAAAACAAATAATACATATTAGAATACAGAATTCAAAATTTTTATGATTACTAGGTAAAGTGATTTTCAAATTAGTTTTTAATGAGTTCTAATATTTTAATACAATACAGATTTTTCAAGTTAGAGGTGCTTTTTTAGATTTTCTTTTGTTTTTGTTTTAGACAATGGGATACAATATTACTTCATGGGATAACATTTAATTAAAATATACTAATTTATGTATTTGTTTATTAGTTTTATCCCTAAAGCAGCAAAAACCTCTGTGTAATTTTTATGAAAAATGTAAATGAGGACTTTGGCATCACTAATAAAGTGGAATTAGCATGCATTTAAAAAAATGGCTTGTTTCACTTTAATAACATTCATAGCAATAACTTTAAAAGTGCTGCTTTGACTGGGAGCACAATGAGCTTGCACTGAAGCAGCTAAGGCCTCCTTTCTTTCTCTGGACCAGAGTTTGATGTTGTGTTTTATCATCCTGTTCAGTGTGGTGGGACCTGTGTGAAGTGCCCCTTGGTTTCTTACATCCTTAGCTCATGCCTGTGGTGCAGTGCTGATTTACACAGTTGGTGTCTGGGTGGACGTGCTGGTGGGAATCTGGCTCATTTTGACTGAAGGCGTCTCTAGTGCTGGCTTTAGCAAAGCTAGGATCAGACTGCTCTGGGAATAACCTTCCATTTTTCTAATTTCCTTTTTAGCTTTATTAGGTTTTACCTGATGAGGTCTTGTCAAAAAGAAAAGTTTCCTCTTATTACTTTCAGTGTATGAAGAGTTGCATGGCGAAAGCCCAGTCAGTCCTGAGACGGACAAAATTTCCATTGAATTTTATAGGAATTTTGTCTGAGAAGGGACTGTTAAGATCAGGCCTCAAATTTTTATCCTGTGATATAATGCATCACTGCAAGACAAGCAGGGTTGCTGGCAATCAACTAACGAGACTGTTTGTGTTTGAGTTTCTTTGTTGTTTTAATCATAAGTATTTTTATAAGATCCCGTAACTTGTTGTGGGCTCAATTCTTGGTGCTTGGGGGTTGTGCTCCATGGGATCAGCTCTGGTAAGCTGAAATCTGTGTCAGTCAGTGTGTCTGGGCAAAGTAAAAGGAGCTGGCTGGGTTTCCAGTGATGAAGTCTCGATGTTTCATGCTTGTTCATGAGTATCTGTATGCATGCATTAGAAAGGAAAAGCAGCATCCCCCTCCTGTCCTCTCCAAGTTTTTCATCTCTTTCTTAGTCCACTTGTAAGAATAATAAAATTAAAATACAGGAAGGTAAGTAGTTTCTGAAACATTTTGAGAGCACAATGCCAAGCACTAGTTTCAGTGTCTAAAATACAATAAAGCTGCCAACTGTTGCTCCAGCAGGGTGGCTTGGTGGTGGGTGGCAGCAGTACCCACTTTCCCCATGATCCCCTACTCTGCTGGCTGTGGGCCCACACCAAGACCCCTCCTTAGTGCCCAGGACAGGGGCTTCTTTGGCCCCTGCCCATTTGCCTGAAATGTGAAGGATTGTCTTTGATCCTCCTTTATTTAAGCATCCCAAAGGGTTTAGATGCTCCCAGGGGTCTCATCTCCCTGACTCCACACCATTTCCCTGTGGAAAATACTCCCCAAACACACCTCATCCTCTTCTCTGCTCTCCTGTGTTACTTATTTGGGTTCACACCACTTCAGTGCATGCCTTTGCAGGCATCTGTGCAGGGGCTGTTTGTTAACAATCTGTCAATAAGCATATGGTTTTGGGGAAAAATAATGACTTTTGCTCACAGGCTGCTTGGGCACCAGGAGTTGGGGGGCAGCTCTGATCCAGGGGCCTGGCAGGATGTTTGGGGTGAGAGGAGGGCCACTGGAAGCAGAAGAGCCATGAAGAAGGAGCTGCAAAGGGTTTCCAAGCCTGGCTGGCAGTGCTGCCACTGAAGTATGGCAGAGTCCCCTGGACAGAGTGCAGGGACGCAGGGATGTGCTTTTGTGCAAAACTTTCCCTTACCCTCTCTGGTGAAGCAAAAGCAATGCTGGTTTTCTTCCCACCCAGAGGAACTTTGCAAAAAGTAACAGTGCTTTTTATTGTTGTTGTTGTTGTTTTCTACACCACCACTACCACCCCCTCCTTTTTTTTTGTCAATTATTTACATCATTGAAATGTTTTAATGAGGAAATCCCAACTGCAGAAAGGTCAGGAGATGAAAAGCAGAGCTGATTTAAAAAATAACGCCCAGTTTTACTGCACGTCCAACTCCCAATGCATTTTGAGATGGAAAAGGCAAGAAAAGCTTCACAGCATTTAAGCAATAGAAGTGCTCCAAGGAAAAGCTCTTTCATAGTCTTTGCCTGGCATTATGGGATGGTACCTATATGGGGACGGGGGGAAACAAACAACTTATGCAAAGCAGTGTAGGATGTAAAAAGTAACGCACACAGAATCAGAAGTCACCAGGCGGACGTATGTATGTGTGACTTGATATTACATATAGTCATGAGCAGATGTAGGGCCTGATTCTTGAGGCATGTTATGCAAATGAAGAACTATTTTATCATGAGCAGTTGAAATGATCATAAATTGGACTGATTAAGCACATGGTTAAATCTGAGCAGGATTTAGTTCACTTACTTATTCCTACATAAGTCTATATTCCATCACTGTAAAAACAAATTACCTTAATGTGACATTAATATCTATTTGCTACCATCTGAGATTTTTTAAAATGGTATTTAATTTCTTAATATTCTGGGACTTTTTTCCCTTAAAAATTTCATGTATCATTAAAAAAAAAAAAGTCTAGTCTAAGTCACAAATGCATCCTTTTTCTCATGTATATTTGATACCAGGCTCCAGTCTAATCTGATAAAGTGCACTTTGCCTGTGGTGTCTTACAATAAGCTGGCTGCATTAGTGCCGGGAAAAATCAATACCGATTTATAATTTACCATCGCAAAAACCTATCACTTTTTATGACCCTCCATCCTGGCTCATTAATATTACATTAAAACACACACACACCCCACTGCAACAGGGTGAAATTGTAAGCTTGTCAGATTGGCAGTCATAAAGAAAGCTTTAATTGGTCTTAGTTTGGGAATTCAACATTAGATTTTTATTTGTGTGATTTTTCTTTTTTTTTTTTTAATTTTTAATTTTTTTACATTTTCCTTATTTTTGGGGGATTTATGAAATGCATTCTGGTAGTGCATTGATTTCTTAGCCAACATCCCCCTTCAGTATTCTCTTTTCCTCTGCATGAAGACATGGTTTTCAAATAATGTCTGTCCCTCCAAAATTTCAGCAAGGTTAGGTAAATCACTCAGAAGCTTTACTTGTTTGGGCATTGCACTCTTGGTTGGAGGTGATAAAGTATAAGAGGTTCTACCCACTAGTAACATATTTATTTTTCTAATCACGATGGGATTTTTGTTCGTTTGCTTTTCACTGGGATTCTAGAAGACTCTTTTGGGGCAAAATGTAGAAATCACATCAGTATATCTTGTATCATTTGCCTCATTTCTTTCCTGAGGAGGCAAGAGCAAAATGATCAGTTGGATTTTGGGCCCAGTCCTGTGGAGTAGAAATGGCCCAGTGCAGTTTACAGAACACCAACATCTCCAGCTGATTTCAGTTTCCTCTCTCCAGTGTGTGCAGACAATGACAAGAGCTGTGAAAAGTAAAACCAATGGTGAATTAAATACTCTTTTTTAACATTTCAGAAAAAAAAAAGTTTTAAAACCCCCAACCAAAACAATACTTCACCCCCTACGAATAAAATTAAAACAGTTTCACTCACATGTTTTTGGACTCCAGAACTCCTTATATCTGAATTCTTTCCAGATAATGTCAAAAATAATGATGTCAGTGTTTATATTGGCAACAGAAAGGTGCTCTTTATTTATTTCATACTATTCCCGGAGAGTTTCCAGGGTTTTTTTTTCTTATTAATATCCTAAAAAGACAGTTTGCTTGCTTTCTTCCTGCATAAAAGGTTAAGGAACAAATAGGTAAACGCTGTGCTAACACAGAAGTTAAAAAAAACCCAAACCAAACATAAAATTAAATAAATAAACCCCACGGGATATTCAGTGTGTTCTCAAGTGTGCAGAAGATCCACACCATGCAGCAAGTACATGTCGTGATTGGGTTTTTAAAAGACGTTCGCCTCCCCACTGACTGACAGGGCCTATTGATTTTTTAGGTTTGTGCCGTCATCAGTTTTCAGCCTCACAGCGGCCATATGTCGAGGTCAGGGCGCGCGGGGGCTCGGGCAGGCAGCCTTCGCCACATCCAAAAGTGAAGGGCCGCTGAAAGAAAATCAATCATGTCATAAGTGGGAAGCATCAAAAATTTTCCCCCTGTATGGCCAGGGCCCATCAGGCTGTCTCCACTCCCCAGCGAAGGTTAGGCATCTGTCAAGCCAGACTAGGTGAAAAGTATTAGAAATGCCAGTTAACCCGTGGTATGGCTGAGCAGAGCCACGCTGCCTCTGCCTTTGTTTGCCCAGGGAATATGACAAGGTTAGCATTTTCACTTAATTTTTGAGACAAGGGAGCTTCCTCCCCCCCCCGCAAGCTCATCTGCAGAACGTACTGTACTGGTTCTGTTTTTGACAACTGCTGGTGAAATGTGCAGGAGTTGGGCTGTGTGTGGGCACTGGGTACGTGCTCGCGTGGGTGCGTGGACCCATGCGCACGCAGGTGTAAAACTCGTCCATTCACGTGGATGTTGTACTTACTTCTGGGAAGTCGGCACAATCCGTTCATAAGGTCCCCAATTGTGGTTCTGAGATGAAGCATCACCACAGGAGTGCAGCCTTTTTGAGCAGAATGTGTAAGTTTTCAGTGATTTGGGTTGTTGATTTGGTGGTTTTTGTTTTGGTTTTGTTTTTTCCTCCCATTAATGATAAAGTTATTTGCTCTTGCCCTGTGCTGATCTGGATGTTGCTTGACTCTTGTTTCAGAATATCTTCACTGAATTGACAGTAAATATTTCCATTGTTCCGCTAATTGGGGAAAATATATTTCAGGCACTCTGTGAAAGTATACTTGCTGTGCTGTATGATTTTAATCTTTCTACTTCTTGTTCCATTTAAAATCCATACAATTAGATTGTGCAATTATGCTAAATAATCGATCTTCTGTATCTTGTTTGCCACTTACATGATGCCTCTCGCAGAGAGGAAAACATATCTGAGTATGTCCACTAAATTTGAAATACTGATTTGGTAATACACTGGGATATTTAAGATTATGTTGGCCATCTTTCAAGCTTTCTGATTGTCAGTCATGTGCCCTGAGGAATACTGCAGTTGGCTATGGATAATAGAGTGTGTGTGGATTTATTGTTAAGCAATTAGGCAAAAAGAAAACAAATTTATCAGTACAAGAACGGGAGCATAGACTTTTTTTTTTTAATACTAGATGAAGAGCAGTGCTACTTTCAGTACAGGTAGATTTGCCCGTTTACTTTTAAGAAAACCCCATATTTTCCATGTTTCAGGACAACTATATATTTAATCTCCATGTATGGGTCTTGTTGACTTGGCTGAATAGAAATCTCCCCCATGAGAGACGCTGCCAATTTAAGCTCCTGAGGAGGATCTTTCTGCAAGTGTTTGTCAGAGGAGCAGAGCAGCAGTACAACTTGCTCCAGAGCTTGTCCTGTGCGCAGCAGATGATCCCAGGGAGATGATAGGATGGGGTCTGTGAATGAGACTGAAAGCTGTGCTGCAGCTCACTGCTTCAGCATTGACTTTTGCTGCCTGACCCGAGATGTATACTTCCTAATAAATGTTTTATCTGTCTACACTCCAGTGATTACACTCTACATTGAATACAGATAAAAAGACAAAATGTTTCTTTAATCAGTACTGTGATGTGAGACCGTTAAGGTAATAGTGCTTGAAACTATTAGAATCTTGAAGATATTGACTATCTTGCTTTTGGTGTTGCACTGATAATTGTATTTTTAGGCTGTGTTATGTGGTTTTATAGTAGTTATTCTAATGCAAGACTTCCTTGTCCAGCCCAAACCACAGGGATATACAGAGGGGAAGAAATGTTGCAGTCCTGAGCTGCAGGTACAGGTATCAGATGACCTAATTGGGACTGGGATAATTTGGTTTGAAAGTGTGCAAGGAAATCCAGGTCATCACCACTCTGGAATCCACAGTGAATAAGCGTAGACAGATTTGAGGGGAAAAAGTGTTTGAAACCTTCCTCAAAGTGCATTTTAAGCCCTTGAAGTGTTATGGGGAAGACTGGTGACAAAAGTTATCTTTTGTGAATTTAAGCCAGATAGGCTGCCTGTGGCCAAAGAAGTCTCCCCTCTGCAACAGTGTTATCCCCCCATTCCCTGAGGAATGAGAGTCTCCAGGTGCAGGGCACCCCAAACTTTATTCACAGACACCAGTTATTCTGATTTATAGAGAATTAAAATCCAGAAGAGATCATGGATGGTAGAGGCTGACTCTACTTAGCACCCCCCAGAGAAACTCACCCCTTTGCTACTACCTCCATCCTGTAACATATAACCAAACCTTCTCTTGGGAGGATAAACTGGACATCTTGCATGAACATACGCTTGCAGTGACTCTAGCAGGGCCATTTCCACCACTGTACACCAGTGGTGACTTCCTCCTCACCAGTGGCAATGCACTAATGCAAGAAGAGGATCAGGCACAGAAATACACTGTTATGGATATCTAACTGAGAAGATACTGTAGCTTGCATAAAAAAAAATTAAGAGCTGTCCTGTTTTTGTTTCTAAATCTTATTTAAACATAGATTTAAATGTTTTAAATGTGTTGTGTTAGGCATTTGCACTAGTTTAGTTAAACTAATGCCCTTTGCAGTATTGGCAGGCTTATTATGAGGTTGGATTTGATGACATATTTACATGATACAGAACAAACCCTGTTTTCTAGATTTTAGCTGGTACTTAATTCCAGTTATTAAGAATAAAAAGATGGTAGCTAGTATTTTAGAATTAGCCCTCGTTTGGTTTGGAACCTCCTCAGCGCTCTGGTCACAGATGCTGTACCTAGCACAGTGTTAAATTATTGGGACTTGCCATCCATGAAGCAAGAGTCACCTCAGTGTGGCTAAGCAGTGGAGCTTTGCAAGATGCCATCCATCAGGGTCCTGGACGTTTCTACTTCTGACTTCTCCAAGTAGAGCTAAGTTGGCTTTGTCAGTGAAAGGTTGCATTGATTGAGGATCATTTTTTGGTGTTTCAACTGGTGTCTGATTCACCTGTACATAGTTGGCTTCTAGCCCCAGAGTTTCATTACAGGCACAATATTTTCTTTCCAAGTGAGATTTAAAGTATAGAGATAAAAATCAAAAGTAGTGCCTCAAAGTCACCTGGTAATACCAGCTATGGCTCCTGGAAATCGTAGTGCATGTATGTATGTGTGTGCGTGTTTGTGTACCTGGGTAGAACTTGATATTTGCTGCAGGGTCTTTCGAGCAGCCACAACTTCTTTGAGGGTCTTTATCTCCTCCATAATTTCCTCTTGAGGATTTGCTGGAGGCTGCCTTTGAAGACAGATCGATTAATATCTCTGGCATTGTGCTTCAAAGACAAGAAGCACCATGGAAGTGTTGTCATTATGATTTTTCTTTATCAGCCAGAGTATGTTTCTGAAGAGTGTGAACCAGTCCCTGCGCACTGACATGTCCAGGCCACCTGTGCTGTCTGATCCACCTGATGTGGGTCAGAGGTGGCTTCTGATGGTTATGCCCAGGGACGAGCAAGATGCTGACTCGTTACTTCATTCTGGTTATTGATATTTTTTATCTTATATCATTAGTCCACAGTATGGACCAGCGTGTGAGATGGATTTTTCTAATGGATCACACAGGAGAAGACTCAAATAGTCTTTGCTATTTAATCTCAAGATGCTGTTGTGCAAGCACTTACAGCATTTATCCAGGGTAGCTGTCAGATCTGCAGCTCCTGCTCAACCAAACTGACCTTTTTATTCCTTGTTATTTCCTTCAGAGCTGGCATGTTGTAACACAGCAGTATGGGAGCAGTGCTCTCCTTTGAGCTGAGAAATACCTGTTGTGTTGTGTGTGTTGTCCCAAAAGTTCCATCCCCCCAACACCCCCGAAATTTTGGACCTCCCCCTCAACACATCTGCTACCAGAACTGTGGCTCTTCTCTGCCTGAAAGTCTTAGCTGTGTGGGCAGTCTCCTGTCTTCTCATCTCTCATCTTTTTGTCTCCCTTTTCCATTTCCTTCCCTTCTTCTGCTTATTCCTTTATTCCTTTTTCCTCTTTCTTATTTTTGTCTGAAAAACATTGCTGATGTATCTGCAGTAACATGTTCCAAACTTCATTTGAGCCCTATTAAAACAATAAATTCTGATAGTTTCATAGAAATTAAGATCTCTTGAGCCAAAAAAAAAAATCCTTTTAACAAAAAAAGTCCCTGAATACAGAGTTACAAAATACATTTCAGAACCATTATGGTCTTCTGGGTAAATAATGTTCACTTTCAAAAATGTCTTTATAACACATTTTAAGTGTTTTAAATATGATTTTTTTTTTTTTTTATAGTCGACCATGATGGGTTCCAAAGAGCTATTATGGTTTATCATGGAAATCATATACTTTTTAAAAAAATTGTCTTTTAAATACTCATTCTGGAATTGTTGCAACTGTGATGCATTTCTAGCATAGGGGATTTTTTTTGTCTGTGCTATTTCCCTCCCAACTAGCATAAAAGAAATGAACATTTCTGCATGCCTGTCTCTTTCTAAAACAGAATGTGATGGTCTATCTTAAATGATCCAACAGCTGGTAATTCCACCTTTACGGTGCAATATGCTTTTCTAAAATCATCCGTTTTAAAGGGCAGCTGATATGTAACTTTCCTGAGACAGTCTTGTCCCATTGCATGACATTTCCTATCTTGCAAGGGCTTAGGGCTTAGTACAACGGGTGATATAATAGGCAACATCTCATTATTTTTTTATTATTTTCACATTCATTGAATAGAAAAGGCTGAGTATGGGCTTCTCTGTATTGACAAGTCATTCCCTTGTAAGGTAGGGTGTGGAGAAGGCATAAAAAAGTCACCACAATTTCTCCAGAGTGCAAATGTTCGCCTGGGGGTCTCTTCCAGACAGTTTCTTGTCACATGCAGGCCACATTATTCTTGTACTTTGCAAGTCAGGAAGACTTAGGGAATGACTGGAAAGTCCCTCTTCTCCAGCAGCCTAAGGTGAAGATCAAAGCAAGGGTGGATATGTCATCCGATGGAATCCTGTTTCTCTAGAAAATGTGATTTGAATGCAGACTCTAGGTGTTGCTTTCATTAGAGTCAGTGCGTCAGAGGAGGGACTGGGATGAGCTGAGGGGAAATGCCCACAGGCCGTGGGGAGAGGAGAAAGCTCCTGCCAAAGACTCTGTGAGAGATCCTCAATTATACATATGCCTGAAGGGCAGTCACTTCCCTTCCAGTACTCCCCACTCCTTCAAGTGAGCACAGTGCAATAGGTTTATACAGAGTTTTCTGGAGGGTCAGACCTGAAGCGTTGTATAACCTTTATCTTTCTTCTGTCAGTTAACTGAAGCTAGGAGGTAATCCCATTTCTCACCAGACCTCCTGAATCTGTGTCACATCTTTATTACCTACTTCAGTAACAAAATTAAGGGAAAGGATCAAAGGAAGTGTCAGTTTGGAAAAGTTCTCACAGAGCTGGAGGGAAGGTGTTGTTAACACTTCCAAATTTTGCTGGAGTGAAGTGGCATTGCAAAGAAATTGGAGAAAGTAAAATAGTACAACTATGGTCACACCTGGGACACCAGATGAGCACTGAGGCTCTGGTACACCAGATACTGCACAAGCAGAGAGCAGATGCTGCAGGTGTCCTGGCACTGGTGACTGTTGTATCTTCTAGTGGTGCCATAAAGGGGACTGCAAAGTGTAAAATCAAGACACACAAAAATACAGAAAACCTATAATGCATACAAAAAATAACTCATGGGAAAAACACATTATCTTAGTTTACAAGCAACTACTTGTAAAATAAGATAACTGCCCATTATGTAATAGATCTGCGCAATAAAGCTAAGGTATGTGCATTTGAACAGTTAATAAATGGATACTGCAGACTGAGATGTTGGCAGTATAATAGATAACTGGGTTAGAGGAAAGTTATTCTGAGAAGTAGACAAGGGTTTTTTTGAGGTCTTTGGATATTTATACATCTACAGAAACCTATTCTTCCAAAATGCAAGTATGAGCAGGGCTGAAAAGAGCTGATAGGTGGTTAAGGATGGGTACACCAAAATGGTAGGACAGAATAGAAAGATTAGTTAAAATTTAGATATATTTCTGCAATTAGTGTAGAAGTGTTACAAAACAACAGAGAAATGTCTGGTGTAGTGTAGCAGCAGCATGTATGCATGTTGACTTGAACTAACTGCAGTAAACTTCAAAAGGACCTGTTCACAGACTGATGACGAGGATGATGAAGAACCTGAGCTTTCTATGGACTCAGTAGGGTTCCCAAAATAAAGTTCTGTAAAGCTGCAAACATTCAAACAGTGCAAGGCTGGGAAAAGGCATCTTGTTTTTCAGAAAGCCAGACCAAACTGTTGTATAGCACAGTGAGGAACTTTGAAATAATAGGTTGCTTAGACTGGATTTTCAGGTGAATTGACAGCAGATAATCTACAGTTCATGAATGGCTTATTTTGGTAGTTCCCTCTGACTTGTCAGGTCAAGAATGCAGAGCTCAAGCATTGATTTTCATATTGGTCAACTGAAAAATCAGTAGATGTTGCAAGGTGTTTAATCTAGAGACAAGATGAAGCTTCAGAAGATCCAAAATGTCAGCACATGATCATTTCCTGATGCAGTATGCCTTGAAAGGTTTCATCACGGTTGCTAGTTTGGGGGTTTATCGGTAGACAACTACTTTGATGGCAACATTTAATGATCCCTCAGGGCTCCTGGTAGAGCTGTGGAGCTTGAGTAGTCATACTAACATGTGTATGTAGGGCATATAGGAAAACTTGAGAAGAAGATAGAGCGTGGTAAAGAATGCTCAAAAGGGGACTCTCCTGGTAGATGGACATGTAAAGAGAAAGCAGCTGGCAGATTTCCTATACTAATAGCCACAGTGCTTGCTCTGTGGCCTAACATGCTGACCTCATCTTGGCAACAACACAGTGCCAAACAGACTGAGCGGGATGCTGTCGGGTCAAAACCCGCAGAGCACAAATGAAGTCTGATAGCCCACTACTGGCAGTGAAGGGGCAGAAGCTGGTTACACCAGCAGATTTCCTGTGTAGAAGGGTCGATTTAATGGTGTTTCCTACTGAACCTCAGAAAACCCAGTTATGTTAAGAGGGACTTGTTTCAGCCCAGGCCAGCTCTGCTCCCTGGAGTTATGGGAGTAGCTTTAACCAATATCAGGTGATGTAAAGGGATGGGGCATGGCATCCCTCTGGGGTCTTAGGATCTGTAGCAGCAGCATGTCTCATGGTACATTCTTGGGTGTTAAAATGACTTCCACCAGGGATGAGCAACCTAGATTTCACTGGCTGAATTCTCCTTTCCCATGGGACCTCTCTAAGGGAGGTAGCAGTTGGACCTCAGAGCTTTTTATGTACCTCACAGAGTTTCCATCATGCCAACCCACCTGAGAAATGCTCATGAAAGTAACTTCCTAAAGCACTGTGCACGTCACAGGCAGTGACCGTGGCAGCTGAAATGCAGTGCAACCACACTCCCAGGGACTTTTTCATGAGCCACCCCCGCCTTTTTCAGACTAAACTATCACAATAAAATGTAAGACAGGTAATTAATAATTGTGCCAGTGACCTTGAAAATTAATATTGTTTGTTACTCCTGTAAACAAAGTGAGTTTCCTTTCCTTATTATATTTTGTATGGTAATTTGGCATAAACACTCCTTTTCACATAATTTCCCCAGTTGACTTTTGTCTCCTTGGTAATTTCCGGCTTTAATAAAGAAAACCTAATTAAGAAGGAGCTGTTGATTGGTTTGCTAGTGTAATTAACACAGGTGATGCTAATGAGTTTCAATGAAACCAATGGTTTATAGGGAAAAATAAACAGAGTTGAGCTGCATATGTTGTGAGTGATATCTACACTTTGGGAAGATATTATTGTGATTTTCAAGCCTCATGTGAGTTGTTTGTGAACATGGGCGGGGGAGATAAAATGTTTTATAAGATTCATTAGTGGTGTTAGACCATGTTGAATAAGCTTCATGGCTTGGGTATATTAAAAATCAGTTTTTTTCCTGACCCTATTAGTAGCATGTAAAGTTTTATCTTTGTGAGGGAAGGAAGAAATGTTAACTTTTTCCTGTTTTGTCTGTGTTAAATGTGCAGTATTCCTGATGCACTGTGCAGCTAGGCCGTGGCTCTGTGGGGCTGGGTAGGATACTAGCCCCTTGAGAGGGGTAGGGGGTGTGAGGGGGAACCTCACTGGCTCCGTTATCTTCCTACTCTCTACAAAAAATAGAAAAGACTGGAGATAAGCCTGTGCAAGGAGGTTTTGCTTTTTGTGATTTCCTTGTTGTCACCTCAGGCACTTCTCTCTCTCTCTCTCTCTCTCTNTTTTTTTTTTTTTTCCTCCTTCCTGACTATGAAACAGGATTTTGCCCCATGTATTTAAGTCAACAGAAAATGTGAATTCTTTGTTAGTGTGGGTAAGTGCAGTGGGATATTCTGAACTGCTACTAGAGATACAAAGGCGGTAACATCATGCTGCTCCTGTTTTTGTGTGGCAGCTGCTTACTTTTGTAATAACATTGACAATTCTTTATAGTTGGTCTGTATTTCTAAGATGCATTTGTTGATTCCTAATTTACATAACTTTAGTCCTGCAAGGTAAAATAGAGTTATGTTTTCTATTTCAAGGCTATACTCTCTTGTTCATTCCTGTCCTGCCTTTACATCTTCTTTTTATTTGTGGGTGGGATTTTTTCTTTTTTTTTTTTCTTTTTTCTTTTCATTTTCATCTCATTTTTCATCATGATGTAGTTAATTCTTTTTTTCAGCTTATGCTACACTTTATCTTGTCTATTGCTATGTGACAGAAAAGCCAGAGACATTCCATGTCTGGCAGTACACCTCCAGGGACATCTTTTGAACTCTCATAATTTGTATTTATTGCCACCCACTTTGTAAGTTCACAGTTTAATTTGCCAGCAGTGGCAGTGTTAGGCCGACACAGTAAAACAAGATAACGTTAAAATGTCAGAACGAGAGGGGGCATGAATGATGCATTACCCACTGCTAGAACTTGCACTTGTCATGCCTTTCCACCAAAGTGATGTTAACTACCTTTTGAGAGCCTTATCTGACTGGTATTACTCAGAAATAGGATCATTAGTTCACTGCTCTGATTAGAAGGTTGCTATGGTTGATTAACTCTTCTGGAACTAGGATCGTGGTGGGAACATAACATCAATCATACTGGATTATGCATCTAGAACTAATTTTATAATTTTTTTTTTTGCATTTATTTATAGTTGTTCACATATGTATTTTCTTCATTTGCTCCTGGGCAGACAGAACTGAGGATAGAGGGGAAAAATTTGAGTATATTTTAATTAAAGTATCCAAGGTAGATTGCAGTTCAGCTGTTTCTCCTTCAGCACGGTGTGTTAACAGTGACCTATTATGCAAATTAGTAGAAAAATCAGGAAAAACTGCAATTTGATGTGGTTTCTAGAGTTGCACAGATAGTATTAGTTAAAGCCTCAGCAAAGAGTGACAGCCAAAATCAGATTTGTGTCAGGTGCAGAATGTGTTGCTTACTGGTAGTGGGGGCTGCAGAAAAGCCAGCCAGGGGTAGTGTAAGGGGGTCCCTCTAAGAGCAGCATTGCAGGGATCATTTGATGGCTGATGCTGGTTTTCTTAAGTGCTTCTAAAGTGCTGGCTTGTGAATGATTTCCTGAAGTTGCCAAATGAACAGAAATTAATGCACTGCAAAAATATATTTGGTTTGTTTTTGTTTTCTTAATAATTATTATAATAAAATTGCTACAGCAATATTCCCATCACCAATGTAGGAATTGATTTTTGAATGTTGTTCCTTTGGCTTCTTCACTGTAGGGATTCCTTGCCCATTATGACTCCAGATACCATAATGGACAACTAACATTAGTGTTATACTGAAGAGAAAAAAACATCTTTGTGATGTGGACATTAGCAAAGGTGCATTAGTAAGAATAATGTCTCCTAGCCCTGCAAGTGCATGTGTACAAGAGTGCTCTTTATAATTTCAGTGCTTCCTTCTGTATGCAAACAATTTTCTGTATCGGCCTATCTAATGCAGGCAGTTTCAGACTGAGTTCAGGCAGTATACCTGGACACCTGACTGAAATACCTAATCCTAAACCGGTGTTATGCAAAATGGCTCTGATCCAATCGTCTTTGTAGTCAAGGAGAGCTGGATCAGATTCGAAAAGATGAAGGGCCAAGATGGATACAATTTAATTGAGTGAGTAGCATGACTGATTCCTACAGTTACATATCTGAGTAAAATGAGGAGGTTTTGGACAACAATTAGCTGAAAAATGCAGTTTGAAAAATACAATCACACTGTTGACAGTGACTTTGGAGAGTTATTTTGGCTGCTGAAGAAAAGATTTTGCTTTAATGATAAGAAATAAAGATTCCTTTGTATCAGAAACATGTTTTAATGAAGTTGAGACATCTTACAGCAGAATTTACAGTTGCCTTCTGCCATGTGTGGGTACATTAGGGAAATCCAAATTTAATATCCCTTACTCAGTTCTTCCTCAGACAAAGATGAAAGAATTCCTCAGACTTAGGTCATGACTTTTTGGGGACTGTTCACAAGAGGATGGTTCTCAGAACTGGATCATGGTTTACAGTTAGCTTTTTCATAGACAAGTATCCACCACTGTTCTTTTCTTGCTGGGTTTAAAAGGCAACGTGTAGATGAATCGACAGTTATTGGTTCTTTTCTGGCTACATCAAAATTAACTACAGTGTAGACCAATGTTGCATGTCTGCAAAGATGCTGGTGTTCTGTAGGGCTTGTCCTACTAAGACAAGCTCAAGAGGTGGAAAAGCAGATGGAACTTCTACCTGTCACTTAAACAAGCCCTGTGAGTACAAAGCCACAATTAAGTAGCAGTACATCACATGAGATTTTTAAATGTCACACTGAAAGCAGGGATGGAGTATGGTCCTGGCTTGATAATCCTGGCACTTATAGTTTTGAGGGTGGTATTACTGTAGGAGCTTTTTCATGGATTGTATTTGAACAGGAGTGTCTACACCAGCTTTTTTTTCATGGAATTGAGCCTGTATGATGTAGTTTGGAAGTATCCCACCACTGCTTTTTTTTTCTCTATTTCTCTATTTTTATTAGAATTATATGAATTTCTGAATGACAGTCTCCCATTTTGGATGTATTTTTAAATAAGTGTTGAGAGCTGTCTGCCAGGGCAGACCCAATGTGTTAGGCTGACAAGACAGACCAGAAATTTTTCCTCATCATAGCAGAAGGTTTTCCAAGGAGCAGAGGATCTCTCTGTCCTTGCAAAACAATTATTGCACCTGAATCATCAAGCTGCTCATCAACCCCTCCCTCTGAACTGCCTTCTTGCTGCACTTTCTGCATTGCCCAAGTATTCTCATGTCTTGTGTCATATGGAAAAAGAAAGAGAACAAAAAAGAAAGTATCACCAATTTTTGCCTACCTTTTTTTTTGCTGTGAGCCAAGGCTTTTGCAGCACCATTAGGATGTAGATTATCATATTTAAAACCTGTGATGACACCATTGTACCCATCTGAATGATTAATCTGCTCATTAAAAGAGTGCCGATGGGCTAGTCTAATTGGAACATGGATCTTCTTAAAGGACGTTGCAGGGTCGGGAATAGGAAATATTACTCATAACATAAAGTAGGGATTAATTATGCTACTAAATACTACTGTGTGAAATTTACATATGGATTTGGTCATTGGTGAGGGGTTAGGAAAAGTGTAAGCATCCCATTTTTATAACCTTAAAAATGTAGGTGGTACATTCATGGCAAATCTTAACCCCTTGTTACTGCAAAAGTAAGATCTGTTCAGATGCCATAGGAGGGGAAGGAACACAGCTTCATATCAATTAATCACTACTGCTTAAATTGTAATGCTTTTCAATGTATGGATCACAGCAATACCTCTACTACCAGCAATGGGTTCCAACTGTGGGTTATTGTGAAATGAAGCCCTTCATGTGCACTGTTGGAGGGTGTGGTGGGAGGATGCTGGGGGCCAGTGGAGCACAGTGGTCACTGCAAAGAGCCCCTTAGATTGCACTGGCCGTGTGAGTGCTTTGGCTGCAGTCTCAGTTTGGAAGTGGGACTAATCACAGGAAATAGGAATTTTTGCTCCAGTCTGTGATGGTAAATTTTGCTTCTTCTCAAGTAGTTCTTGGCAACTGTGTTAGGCAGTATTACTTAGATGCATAGACAGCTTTTACTGTGTGTTTCTGTCAGCCTGTGGTTGCTGTTGGGAGGTTGCTTTGGCTGTGGATTGACAAATGCAACTGCGGAGCTCTGCTTTTCATGAACGATTTTTGGCCAGTGTATATTTTCATTTAGAGTCACCAGTCTTAGTGCATTGGTACCTCTTTCTAAATTAACAGGTGGCTTTATTGTATAGTTGCACTGTAAAGGTGATCCGAACACCAGTTTGGGGAGAGATTTAGGAATCAGTGAAGTTTGGATAGGCTACGAGTCAGGAAAAGAAAAAGTGAGAGTATCATGGATGAAGCACCTATTCTTTTAGCCTTAATATAAAGTCTACCTGAGATATTTTAATGGATTATTGTCCCCTCTGTGATCTTTATTGAGAATTGGCAAGTGAGATGAAACCAATTGTCCAAAGAAGTCTGTATTTGAGCTGGGATACATTTCTATATCCCATACTGCCTAAATCCCTGGGTAGTTCCCTATCCACTAAAACTTCCTCTCTGAATATTAATCAATACTGCAGCCAGACCTTTGGAAATCAATTTTTTCCAAGTTGTTGTTTCTTAAACCTCACAGGATCACTCTCCCTCTCATATATTAATATATAATAAGAACATCTTATGAATCTGAAAAAGGGAGGCAAACTAATATGGTTTGTTTCCTTACTTAAAAGACCCTTGAATTGAATTTAAAGGACTAATTCCCCTAAAGTTAGCTTTGAACCACACCATAGTATCCTAAATATTGACAGAATTTGAGGATTTCTCATTAGAGAAATCATGATAGAGTTATCTTCTAACCAGTTTTAACCATGTTATCTCAATGTCCCATGAGAGTTAAAGATCCAACAAGCATTTACTTAGATGGAAAATTTCAATTAAATTCAAAGGGATCTACTCAGGGATGGGGGGGTGATCCATGCATTTGAGGAAAAGTCTGGATATACGTAGTTAAATGTATCTCTGTGTAATTCATTACTCCACTACTGGTCACTGGATAAACATCTGATATGTAAGAAAATATTCATAATGATGAAACTCAGGATCACTTTCCTGGTTTTACAGCTGGAGAAAATGAATCCAGCCTGGGAAGGGCTTGAATCACTTGTAAAAGGTTACAGATGAGTCTGTGGCAGAGCTGTGAAAAGTGAATCTGGCTATCAAGCAACTGTGCATATTTGGTGAGCTGCCTTCCCTCTCTAGAGCTACATAAGCATTTAAGTGTTTTGTTGGATAGAGGCCTAGATGCTTTTAGGGTTTGTTTTGAGAGCTGTTGTTTATTTTAAAGCACTTTCCCTCAACAATTTGCAGGTTGAGGTCTGCTATGGAAAGTCCTACCTTATGGAAAGGTCTTCTGTACATCATAAAACACTGAAAGACCTTTAGGATCCACTTTCTGATAAAAGCTCTTGAGGATGGAGCAAAGCAATGGGTCACTTTTCAATCAGCGCAGGCAGACTCTCCCCTAAAGTGGTTCTTGCCCATACCCAAATACTCCAGGGGCCAGTTCTGCCTGAAGACACAGATCGTGGAGGCAGGGATCCAGCCAGCTAACCAGATGGCCAGGATTCACTGAGCATGCTTGTGGTGCAGAGCCTCCAAAGACTCTGGCAGCCCGCCAGTGGATATATATAGCAATTTGCTTGGGGGATGGAGACGGGGGAATACCGAGTTGCTTATTGGCCATCAGAGTGGGAGCTGTTAAAAAATACTGGCTCTGTAATTGCATTTGGCCTCCCCAGTGGCAGAGGCTGTAATCCCTGTGGCAGCTATTTTCAGTTTTAATTTTTTTTTTTTTCAATAGAAGGGTCATTACAAGAAAAATATAAGAGTTTTTCTTTAAAAGTAGAGTCTGCTAGGATGTTGTAAGGGATGCTTGGCAAAGTGATCCTTGTATGCCAGCCTTCTTCTGTAAATAATGAGATCACTTGGATCAGCATGGGAAAATGGGATAATCCACTTACTATAGTAAGTGGAAGCTCTGATACAAAGCATGAGTGAGCTTGTGAAGTATGTCACTGTATGTTTAGCCTCTATGCTTATAATAACCTTATACTTGCTTCCTAATAGTTGTGAAGAATACAGTAATGCTAAACACACGTGTTCCTGACACATTTGTCAGTGTTTCAGTGAACCCTGATGCTGTATGTCATTGATTTGTGGCTACAGACAAAGACATTTTATATTTTTTTTTTTTTTTCTTTTTGTGTTTCTTTCTTCCCGTTTTTTCGCCT
>VWZY01005822.1:312753-326206 GCA_013399075.1 Chloroceryle aenea
TTCCGCGATCCTTCATAAGTTTTTTTTTTTTTTTTTAATTTTTTTTTTTTTTTTTTTGCCTTAAGTAAACCTATGTGTTTATTTAGATATGGAAGGATTTTAGGTTTGCAAGACTTGGGATCAACGATGCATTGATCTAAACATTTACTGAGTAGCAGGCAGTTGGACACAGAATACTCTGAGAAAATGATGTTTAATCATGTGGAAAATTTTGCCATTTGCATCAGCACAATGATACATAGTTAAGTGTGCTTTCAGTTCCTCAAACAAAATAAATACTGTAACTAAATGCTTTATGAAGTTGAACATCATATTGTACACATCTTCACTGTAGAGCCATTAGAAAAAAACACTGTGAAAATCCCCTATTATGCAAAAAGGTGCATGCAATATTTCCTGAGTAAAATGAGATACAGTAAGAGGTATAACTTTATGGCTCAATTTTTTTCTCCATTAGCTTTTTGTTTACAGAAATTAGGTGAAGTACCCAAGCATAAATCTGCTTGGAAATGAAACAGCACTTGAAATCAGCAGT
Source organism: Chloroceryle aenea (assembly GCA_013399075.1). NCBI lineage: Eukaryota > Metazoa > Chordata > Aves > Coraciiformes > Cerylidae > Chloroceryle > Chloroceryle aenea. The sequence continues at coordinate 313,289 of VWZY01005822.1, forward strand.
ATATGTCAGCAGGTATCTTAAGTTTAAACAGGTGAGTAGTCTCCTTGACTCAGGAGCTTAAAGACAGGGATGTCTTAATAATGTTTTATTGCACATTGTAATTTTTGACACACATTTAGCAATTTTAGGCCCTGCTATCAAGTCCAGTGCAATTCAATCTCATTCACAGGTTGTTTTGTTGTTTGGGGGGGGGTGTGTGTGGTTTTTTTTACTGATAGCTCTTAATATATTTTATTTCAGAGACCTTCTCTAAAAGAGAAGTTTATGAAAAAATGAAGAATCACATTTGCATATTGTAACAGTAGCTTGGGAACACTGGGAAGAGATTTGTTTTTGCAGAGTGTCTTTGTAGGGACAAATTCTGCTCTGTGGAGAAAAGCTGCTTTGACACTGTCAGAGAAGTGCTGTCTCTATTTAAAATAATAGTGTTGAATCAGTGTTAGGAAGAGTAGTATTGAGTCATAAAAACTAATTATCACTGTTCAAAACATTCTCAAATACACTTAAGTGGAGGTTTGTTGCATAAACATACAATTACAGAAAGAATTTGTGATGGATGCAGGAATACGCAGCTCACAGACTTACTGTTTACTGGTGCAGCTAACAGATGGGTAGGCCAACTGATTCACAGATGTGCAGCTTATAAATATAAACTAACGTCTTACTAGTGATGTATATCTGCAAGTGGCAACAAATTACTTTCTCTTTAACTCTTGGCTGTATAGTGGGGTAGATTTTAATATTATAGTAACTCTTATTAGTGCTGGTGACCACTCATTAACAAAAATACACTGCACTTGCTCAGTCTTAGGGTACATTGCTGCAAAGTGCTGGTGGAAGTAGTCTGCAACACATTTTCTTTGGGATTGTTTTAGGAAGAAATGTACAAATCTTGTATTCTGAAGCCCATCTCGGGTACTTTACTAATGCATTCCTAGCAGATGTTAACAAGGACCACATCAGTTTTTGTCCCTGTGTTTCTTTGGGGGGATGAGGGCAGTGAAACGGGAAGAGAAACTGGAATCTTTCCATGTTCCAAAGTATAATTTTTCCTCTTAGTTAATAAACCCCCATTTATCTACAAACCAATGCACTGGTGAAAATCTGTTTGGGGAGGGGTGGGGTGCACTCCATTGTTATATTTGCTTTTTAAATTATTTAGTTGCAAAAAACTCTGAAGGCTTTTTTAGCAGTAATTAATTATTCATTAATGACATGCTAATTGCATGGTACCTTTGAATATTTAACAAAATGCAAAAACAAGCACTGTAGTTATGTTTTTAATGTAGGAAGTGATTTATTTTTTTTTTTTTACTATACTACCTCTTTTGTGGAAAAAAAATAGACCTCTTTTTCGATGGACTCGGGAAAGTCATAGTAGTGTCCTACTTTCTATTCACTGTCTTCAGTCACTCTTTGTACAGTGGAATATAATGTCCTTATCTAGACTTAACAATTGACAGGGTGGCAATCCCTTGACTTTTGTCCAAATGATTTCTCAACAAAAATGGGTTAATTATCGCTCTCCGTAGCTTTTTGAATAACAAAAGGCCACGGTTCCTTTTCTTCTTTTCTTTCCTATTTACTGTATAGAAGCCTTTGAAATGCGATAGTTTAATCGGTGACACCTTCTAACCGGGGATTTCTGAGTGCTGGAGCTCTCTGCAATGAGCTCATATTGCTGTGTGTGAACATTACCATGATTAGGAGATATGACCTTTATTATGCCAAAGCCACCCTGGACTTTAAGGATGAAAATAAAACCTCTCCAAACCTCTCCATGTGCTGAAGTAGGTTTGGATTGTTTCACCTCATAAAAGCCAAGCTGTGTGCTAACAATGCCCTTTTAATACACAGACTCACTGAGCTACACTCTCTTGACCAGCTTGTTAAAAATATTAATTGTTAGCTATACTTCGAAACCATTTTCTGCTGGGTGAGCTAGATGAGAACTTCTGAAATGTTTCTGTTTGAGAACTGGCTTGGAGATTTTGCTATTATGCAACAGACTTTAATAACCCGGCCACCTATTTCTCTTCAAATATTTTGTTTTGTTCTGGTTCATGGGTGTAAAATGTAAGGCGAATAGTCAACAGAATTTAGAGTCAGTGGCCTTGATTTTGTTCTACTCTGTAATTCCTCAGTGGGAAGATAAGTGACAAAGACACTATAATTTGCATCCTATAGCCTAGATTTTGTTCTCCTTTCTAATTAGTTGGTAACTCCCATTAACGTTAATAGTACTTACAAACACGCATCAGTTGGAAAATAGATCCCAGTAAATCTGAGCATTATTAGGGCGATACAAAATTAACATGTAGCGAAATGTAGTATACTTCAAGCTCATGCTGAATTTTATAGCTTGGCTGGCTATAAAAGAGTAGAAATGTGTTCAGTGACAAGATGAGGGAAAAAACAGAAGTAAAACCAGAAGTACTTCAAGAAATAGGAATGCTCATGGATCCTGCATGTGATTGCCTTCCCAAATACTCCTTCAGCTGAAGTAATGTAATAGTTTCAGAGCTGGCTCAGGTCTCTTTCCGTCTTTGTTCTGTTGTTTAGAGGATTATTCTGGCTTCTGTAGCAAAACTCGTAACTCTGGACAGGCTGGGCTTAGGTTGTGTTGATCTGACTCTGAATGTGTTTTCTGTACTTCCACTGTGGAGAAGAGGCCAAGCAGGCTCTTTTCCTCTTAGATGTTCTTTTTGCTTTTATGAGATTGAAACCAGTGGCAGAGAAGGCTGGAAGCAATATAATTTATTACTTGGGTATTCTTTATTCAGTCTGCTGGGTGTATTTGCCTTGTACATGCCTGAAAGTATACGGATTAAAAAGCTGGGAAATATATGGCAATGAGCTAGGGAGAAAAGTTCAGTTGTGCTCAGGAACTTTGACAGGTACCATCAGTACCACCTGCAGCATCTGCTCTCTGGGTGGGGTAACACCATTCAATCAAACATTAATCTGACTGATCAATCTTGCAAGATGTCTGGTATGAAGGACTAGCTCCCTAATTTCAGAGCACAACAGAGAGGCATTTGCAACACATTAAGCCCTCAAAACACTGCTTATTAAATAGGAGCAAGATGCAGAGCTTTACATTAAAATTAGCAGAAAATTTACCTCACCATGAAGTTCTTTGTGTAAAAGTGTCAGAGAAAGGGCTGCTCTCTAAGCTAAGATCTCCCTATTGCAAGACATAAGCCATTCATGGAGTTTCAAGTACAACCAGGCCTCTGGGTTCTACACCTGGGATGGGACACAGATTCACTTGAAGGGACAGACATGTTCTGTGAAGTATTTTCCTGATATTTTTTAATTAAATATACCTAATTTTGGCTGCATAAAAACAGCTTCTACGTTACATTTCTTCACCCTGTGGTTTGTGGTCAGAATGTTAGACTAATGCATATAAAGCATGTGGAAATTTATGCAGATGAATTAGGGTCATCGTAGACAGAGCAATGATGCATTATCCCAGACAAAGTATTCCCAGTCTGCCCTATTGTTATTATTTATTATTTGACATCACCAAAGATACATTTTTTTATGCTGTTTGGGCACTTTACAATGCAGATAAAGATACGATCCTTGCTTGAGGTGAAGGATAACAAATTAATTTCAGACATGACAAAGCAAGGAGTGGAAGAGTGTAAGGGGGAGAGGAGTGTCAGAGGTAGTCTGAACCCTGTGCATGGCCTGAAGGAACAGTGTTTTTTAAAAAAGGAATGTTGTACAGGGTAGAAGTGAGTCTTGCTGGGGCTAGTGTGGTGTGGAAGGTAGTGATGGTCTTTAGGGCCAGATGGGAAGGATGGTCTGTGTTCCTGATGTTCTGTTGCAGAAGGAGCAGAGAGGTGGACTAATGGCACATAGTGATTAGTGTCACTGGAATAAAGCACCATAAAGACTACCACAGTCAAATCCATCCTTTGTTGGAAGAGCATGGTTCCCTCAAATCCTGCACTCAGCCCTGACACTGATGCAGTATCAGAGTTATTCTGGATGTAAATCAAGGCAGTACCCCTTTTTGCAAAGACTGAGTACAGTTCCACCAAGAACTGCATCTGTGTGAATTGTCCTCGTGTTGCTCTTACACTGTGTGTCAGCCCAGTGCAAAGTGAGCTATTTTACCACTTCCACCCACTTGCTTCTGGTTTCTGAATGAATTACACCTGATGCGTAATTTACAGTGATGTGTCAGTTAGAGAGCTACTCCCATCACTCAGTAGCAGGTTTCTGCCACTTTCTTGAAGGTTTAGTTGCTTAGGTGCAAAGGAAAAAGGAACTTGGTCAACTTACCTTGTAAGGACACTTTTGTTGCAAATGTGACTTTTAATACCAAATGGCAATTAAATGCCAGGTTTGGGTTCCTGACTGCAATTAAGTGTTTGGATTATGAATTCATATTTGAAAGATTTCATGGCATTAAATATAATAAATTAAGTGAGGGGAAAGAGCAGGAAATGAAGGGGAAAAGGTCCTGTTGAAACCTATTCAGACATGACATTTCCTTATGTCGATAACCATCAAGGGCTTTGCTTCTCCATCCATAAAGACATGAATGCCACCTGTCAATCAAAAGGAGAACCACAATAATAGATCAAGAAAGAATGAAACAAACAAACAAAAAGTCTTCCTTTGGAAAAGCATTGGCTTCTTTCTTTTTTTTTTTTTTTTTTTGTTTTCTGCTGATAATATTTATAATGCCCATGTGCAAGCACGAGGTGTATATATAGGTGGTGTGTAGCTTATGTTACAATGCTTCATTTCCTTTTAAAATTGTATTCACCTAGTGGGAGAAATTATACAAATAAGGCATTTCAACCCACTGAAGCATGACCCATATTTGTAAGAGTTATTTTAAAAAGCTACATTCTTACTTTTGGTGCTCTCAGTTACAGAGAGCACCTTTAATCAGTGTTGAATATTGAGTTTAAAATAAAATCTACTTTTTCCTAAACCACAAAGGATTTGTTTGTTTGCAGTGTTGCCAGTCCTTATTTATAAAAGAGAGATTCTAGTCCTTATAGTTCAGGGGGAAAAAAAATACCCAAACCCAAACACCTTGGAAATCATGTTTTTTTTTGATATTGGAAGAGTTTTCTGTGAACTTTCACTTTTAACTATCCATGATTTTTAAAATCCCTTTGTTATGGACAAATGCTGTGATGCTGTTCGCATACAGCACATCTGGAGTCTGAGGTATGTGGCTTAGGAACACAGCTGGACTAGGTAGATAATTGATAGAAGATATTAGTTATTTTTTCCTTGGTTTACATATAGCAATGGTAATGTGGGTGAAAACTGTGGGAGTAGAGCATGACAACAGTCCAACTGCAACACAGACATTAAAGCTTTTTTTTTAAAAAAACCCTAAGAAGAATTAAACATGGATGCTGAACACACACATCAGAATGTTTCATATTTGAAATTTTTCCCTTCTAGAGTAAATTGAATTTCTTCATGTTGCCATCCTTTGAGATTCTGATTAAATTCTGTATTCCTGTCCTGTGGACAAGCTTTTCCTAGATGGAGACTAAGCGCAACAGAGGACCAAAAAGCACATGGTATAATAAGCTTCAACTGTGAATATCAACCCAGTGCTAATACAGTCAAAATAACGTCAGACAATGTTACTTTTACAGCTCAGTAAAAACCTCCTCGGGATTTGTGAATGCAAATGGCATCCTGTCTTTTGCAAGCTGAGAGCACATGAGAGGAAGTTGAGAGAAAATAAAACTTGAAAATAAGGGACAGGAAATTAAGACACGACATGATTACATGGGACCGAGCCATGCATTCATCTGGCCTGGGACTGGGTTGTGACATTATTTTGATGTGTGGGTCTGAACTTCCAAAAAGACTCCTCATCCACGCCTGGTACCAAATTCTATTAAGCGATATGCATTTTTGAGCATATATCCGATACTGTAGACTTCTGGGAGTGGAGTCTTAAATGTTTCAACAGGAATTGAGGAATTGTTGGTTCCAGAGGTCCTTGGAAAGTCTAGACCCAACTGTGCAAGTTCAGTACTGCTGACTGAAAATGAAGAATTCCAATTGCAAAAATGTGAAGCTTTCCCATTTTATTTTCTTTCACTTCAGGAGGAAAATGAGCTTTAAATAAACCTACCTTCCTTCCTTCCTTCCTTGAAAATAATTTCAAGAGTAGATGATTCCTCTGATAGCAAACTTCTTGGGTGCACAGATCATTATAGTTTTAGTCTTTCCTGTGCCTAAGGTTAAGGATTTGAGTCCCAATTTAAAACATTTTGTACTAGAATCCTCAATCCAGAAGCTCTTTTAGACAGTGTTGTCTTTTTGCTTTAAAGATCTACTTTGGGTCCAAGGTGAATGAAAAATTTGTAGAAATATCTGCAAGAAGTGACACTACTGAGAAACTTTCATTTGTCAGTATAAAATATACTGCTGGATTGTTAGCACTGATTACTCGAGAATCTGTTCCTGACCTGAGTTTTGAATATCTGTAGCATGCTGAATGACAGTTGTTAGTCACTCTGACTTTAGTAGAACTGGTCTCTACTGTCAGGCAATTCTGTGTGCTACCTGTGTCGCTGGGTCGAAAGCACCGATACGTCCTGTGTGCATGGCAGAACGTTCATTGATTTCCTATGGGCACGGGGAGCAGCAGCAGCAAGAATGTTCCTATGAATCTTTATCCCCAGTGGCTGGGGCACAGAGAGTATAGACTACGTCTTCCCACAGGTGGGATGTAGCCGCAGTGCATCCTGAGAGCAGGCTGCATGCAGGATGTGTCAGCTCTGCAGTGCCACAGAACCACTGAACTGCAGTCAGATAAGGATAAACATACTACAGTCTTTCTCTGAGAACTTTTCTTAGCAGCTCCAACATCGCTTAAGAGTTCATATATTGATGCCTCCATTCTCATGAAACTGCTACTTTTATGGTTGTGTTTTATTTTTTTAATTGTAAAAGAAGCCTACAAATTCAATTAGTAGAAACTAAATTAATGACTATGAGTCTGCAGCTTATCTGGTATTTTACTTTATCTATTTTTCCCTTGAATATAATTGAATTTTTTTGTGACTTTCTTTTATCTCCCTCTAATTTACCAATATTTCTTGTCTAATCTTGCTGTCTGGAAGAGAACATGGTGCTGTAGCTGCACACCCATCAGTGCCATTTGATCATCACATGCCACCTTTGTACATCTGGCTCCAGCTTGCCATATCATATGTTTAATTTGCTGTCCACCGCCAGTACAGTGATCTTAGAGCATCTCAGAAGTTCCTCTGGAAGTCATCACATCAACAGTCATTCTGGGTAGGGACATCGGGGTGCACACATGCATCAACTGCCCTTCAGAAAATGTCACTATTCTTACCACAGAGGATTAATTTACTGGCTGCTATCAAGTGTTGTCATAGCTTCTGCTTATTGGTATCATACTCTGGAATTGTGCTTCTCTTCGTATTTACTTTTCCATGCCCACTTTGGTGTCATCATTTGGAGATGCTGCTAACACAAATCAGGTTCTTTTCAAGAGGGTACAGGGATGGATTGGCACAGAATGAGCAGTGAGTATTTGTAGTAAGACTCTTCCTGTTGTGTTGTCATTGTCTCTGGTGTCACAGTACATGGTGTAAGCTCACATTTGAGACTGCTGTGTGTCAAATATAAGCTAAGGAAAGAACAGAACCAGAATTGGCCTTTTTGTGTGATTTTTACTACAGAGGTGGATCCACTCACATGAGCACAGCGATATGCTAGAAGTCAGCTACAAATGACTAACCTTCTACCTCTTTGAAGCTGTGGTTTGGACACCCCAGTCAGTGACACTGCCTCCAGTGACTCACTGCAGTGACTAAACAGAGCGTCGTTTTTCTCAGAGAATCTGAATGTGACTATAATCACATGGGAAAAAAACAAACAGTGGGGCGTTTTCTTGGTTGACATCTCATGTTTGCATTCAGGCTGAAATCCTGCCTCCTCCATGACCCATGGTTACTCTGTGTGTGGGCGAAGAGCTAACTGCGGTGACTGCACCTCTGTGCTGTGCAGGCTGCACCACAGTGCTTGTCTCCTTTCTCAGTAGGGTGGGGGCAGCATGCAGAGGTGGGGCTGGTGATGGGTAGAGGGAATTTAGCTCTTCAGAGGCAATGAAGCTCCTCTTGAGTGTTGATGGACAACAACTGCACCTTTACTCCACCAAGCTTTGTGCCATGTGAGAGAGGGATCCCTTCTCCAGACTTTACCTGAGAGGTTGAGCACATGACTTTAATACAATAAGCAAGTTTACCTCAGAAGGTTTTAAAAACAGGTTAGTGACTTGGAGATGCTCTTGAACTGTGTCTGTGACACAACATCGTTCTTGTTGCTTTTATCAGCAGCAGCATCCTGAAATGCAGCAGCTGAGCACCCATTATGTACAAGGGCATGGTTTGGACTGGTAGAAGTAGGCACCAAAGGATTTGCCCAAAGCATTTCATCTTGTCTTCTGTTGAAGATTCTGGGGCTCTCACCTTTGCAAAGACGCTTTACCTTGAGGCCTGGTCTCATCAACAACGTTTATGTGCAGGGAGGCCACACACATTTGATGTGGAGGTGGAGGAAAGGTGCTAAAAGCCCTAAGGCTGCTGATCAGTGACTTGAGAGACTCCTGTCCAAAACTCTGCTTTGCCAGGAAACCTTATTTTACAGTTTCCTTGGCTCTCAGTTTCTTATCAGTGAAATGGGAAGAGTAACCCTTCCTGACTAGTTGAAGTCTACTAGAATTAGTAGTGGTGTTGCTGCTGAGCAGGGCTGGTGAGAAAATGTAACCATCATGGGAAGAGCAGGTGGGTACCTCCTCCAGCTTTCAAGAAAATTGTGTCAGAGCTCAGATATCAAGGTTCTTGGCCCTGGGAGGATAATTTAAGGAGCCCCTTAAGAAGACTGTATGACAGTGCAGCTCTGCGCTTTGGTTACAGGCTGGGTGATAGCATTTTGTGAAGCTGGTAGAAACCTTATGGAGATGCAAACTGCTAGCTTCTACATGCAGGTTTTTCCCAGCATTTTGTGCTAGGTGGGATAAAGTTTTGCATCTTCTTTTATATTTTTAGAGAGGCTGGATTTTTAGATGAGAGATACTCAGATAAAATAAAGATCCTGAAGTGGCTAATCTGCAGAAAGAAACGAATGCCTGCTTTAAAAATGTACAATTTGGGCAACCCAACCTATTGACCTTCTAACTTTGGACTGCCAAGACTGCTTGCTCAGTACATCTGTTTTTCTGTGTTTTTGCCTGTAATTATGTTGTCCTCTGCAGTTACGATAGTGGTTTGTCCTGCTTTAGAAATGTTGTGTTTTGAGGTTAACTTTCCCAGGGGGTATGTTTCTTTCTTTCTTTTTCTCTCTTTCTTCGTTTTGTCAAAGCAAACAAAACATGAAATCCCACTCGGGAAACAGAAGCCAGGAAGAAACCTATTAGAAAGAGTTAAAGCACCTTGCGCTGAGGGGACGTGTCTGTCAATGGGAAATACTGTATAATGTGGTTACTTGAAAATGGCAAATAGTCCTGCATCTTATTGAATGAAAAAGGACAAATGTCACAGAGCCTGATGGAAAAATAAAGATAAGGTTAGGGGTCATATGACCCAGACGTGTCCCCTGCTGTCCACGTGAAGGGCGGCTCTCCCTGCATCTTGTTGCCATTCCTGCTTTTCGCTCTGTGTGGACAAAATGATGATTTATGGCTCCTGCTGGGGAGGGGGGGTGAGTTTGTAGGCAGCTTCTAATTCCCTACTCCTGACTGTAAAGCAAAAATTCTTTTTCGTGTCTTACAAACAAGCTGTGATGGTTGGATGGTGCCACTGTAAATATTTGTAGAAATCCCTTTGGGGGCTGTTTATTTCTCATTAAAGGTCCAGTCCTGTGTGTTTGAAATTGATAGGAGTTTTGCCATTGATTTCATGGAGGAAGGATGAGACTCTTACCTCCAGTATATGCTGGTGTGTCCCACTGCAGTGTTAGCAAATGCAAGGGGTGTTTACTGTGGAAAGTGAGTGGCTTTGCACTGCAAGACATGAATGATATTCCCAGGATGAAGCATCTCTCTGCAATGTCATGTCAGGGAACGTTGTGCTCTTTGGGCTGTGCAGAGGTTTCACATGGGCTGACAGATGCAAATGGACCTGGCCATCTTTGTCACCCTGCAGGGAAGGGCTAAAGGATGAGGTGAATTCTGTGGCTTTATGCTGGTTAAGTTTGAGAGCATTGTCCTTCCAGCCAGGTGGAAAGCAATACAGTATGGGCCAAGTGTTTAAAATGGGATCTGACTAGAGACCAAAGCTTTGAATGGCAGCTCTAAATTTAAACTGTAAGTAAAGATTTCCAGTATTAAGGCTGCATATGCCATGTTGTATTTCACTTAGCAGTTGAGCAGTGTCCAAATGTTATTTATTGGAAACACTGGACTTTTGCCACTGAAAAAATATTTGTGGTGTTTTGGCTTTCTGAATAATTTGAAGTTTGTTTGGTTTCGCCTCATCTGACTTCTAAAAATTTTTTCTTGGAAACAAACTGAATTAAAAAAAAATTATTTGATTGAAACTGAAACAAATTATTGCCCCTGTTCTTTAGGGAAGAAAAAGGACAGTTTTCCCATAGAGCTCATTCTCTAGTTTTTTAGTTTCGTGCTATTCTAAATAAAGAAAACTTCATAATCTTAGAACTGTAATAGTTTAAAAAGAAGATATTTGGTGGAGCTGTGAGCTATATTTTTACTTGCCTTAGTATTAACAAGTACCTAGTTCCTTATTTTTTAACATGAGAGCAGAAAAGTAACATGTTGACCACCTTCTTAATCAAATGAGTAAATTTTGGGATTGAAGCTGGTTGCCAGGAAGTACTATGGCCTCTATTATGTTCTGAGTAAAGCTGAATGTCCATGTCTAACCTACTGCAAGGTTTTAGGACAGATGAAGCACATTTATGTCTGCTCCCTGCTCCACTACTATGGTGAGATTACTTCTTAACAGCCAACTGCTGTTTTGAATATAGTTCTGCAAAATTTTTTTTTTTTTTAATAATTCTCAAATACATTTTCAAGGAATCAAACAATTTGAGGATCGATCAGACCAGATGTTACACTGATATAAATGTTGTCTATTCCACAATGCCTGTCTCCACCAAAGGAAGATCTAGGACCCTTTGTGGATTTTAGCCCCTGCTCATGCCAAAATGGGTAGACATGAGTATATCTGTTCATTATCTCTGCTTGCAGGATTAGTATTTTTTGTGTGTACGTCCATTTGTAGGAGCCATATCTTACAGAATTTCTCTAAGGTTTTTTCCTGTGCAAATGGGGGGACAAACAAAGATGATTTCTACGTAGCAAAATCCCCAGTGAGGAAGAGAACAGCACAGACTCATAACTGCACCTGCTTCAGACCCAAAGAAAAGTGCTTCTTCCATCTAGCTCAGTTGGTCTAATAGTTTACAACCCCTCCTTACAAAATATGCCTTGTCTTATATCCTTAGTCTGTCATGATCACTCTTTGTTTCGCATAATCATGGTATTAATTGTACCACTAGTTCACGGTTATTTTGCAAGTTGGAAATTACTCGTTCAAACTGTTTGATTAGGACTTGCAAAATAGGCTGCGCTTAGAGAATTTCAGAACACATTTGTGAATGGTTTGGCAGTCAGAAAAGCAGGGCTACAATCATCATAACCAAGCATGATACTCAACGCTAGCTATTTCTGAACAAAAACCCCCTTACAGCTACAGTTCATGCAACATTTCCCTTTTAAGGGACAGTTTTAGATGCAAATTCATTTACAGAGGTAGATGAGATGAAATGTGCGACACACCTGACTAACTCGCATTTTGTATCTCTAACGCTCAAAAGTACAATGCTTATGGTAATGAATTTTATCTATTACAAGGGAAAACAATCACCTTTGATGACATTATAGAATAAACACATTTAACAGCATGCTGAATTGCTGAAGTATCATTTTCAACGACCTCATTAGTGTCACTTAATTAAAACTTCCTGCTCTTGACTTTGATGCTGGTGCAGGCAAAAACACAGAGGGAATTGAACAAACAACAAAAAAGGGAGGGGTATCTTCTAGTGATAAATAGCAGTAGTTGCTAATGAAACCAAATTATGTACCTTTTTCCTGCAACTCCGATAAAATAATATGAAACACACAGCAACTTTGCATCAAACAAATTAATCAGCCGTCAGCAGATTCGGCTGATAATAATCTCCTGCCCTTATTGATAATTTAAGAAAAAAAGTTGGGGTTTTTTTCTGTACACAATCATTACGTTGGTGATAATTAAAGCTTCAGCTTCAGAAATGCCATAATAAGTGTTAATTAGCAGGATGCTATTTTCAACATAATTTGCTAATTAGAGGGGGAGCTTATATAGTGTACATTCTTAATTATGAAAGGGTCTTGCGCTGTAGACTCATGTGACTGGAGTGTAAATGACACCATTATGGGGGTCCTGACAAAAATTAATTAATTATTTTTAGGGTATATTTTATTCAGAAATATTTAGTCAAATGAAGCATGTAGAGTAACTGCTTTGCCTCCAAATCCCTTTCCCTGAATTGGCACATTTTACCAATCAAATGCAAGGTGCCAAGCATTTTGTTGGATAAACTCCACTAATTTCAATAAAATTAAGCTGGCAGAAAATTTAGCTCAATATATTTCTGTCATGTAGTTAGAGGACAGAGGCCAAATATTTCATCAATTGCTCTGTTCTGCTGTTCTAATTTCAGGGCAGAAATTGTGTACCTGCTGCTCAAGTAGGATATATTTCTGTTTCCCTCTAAGTCCCAGTACAGGACACAAGCACCACCCACCTCTTCTATCCGATTTAACTAAGATGCTTGGGTGTCAGTTATAGGTCTTTGTTATTTAAAAACAAACAA
>VWZY01005823.1:12602-36662 GCA_013399075.1 Chloroceryle aenea
ATGCGTGAGGACATAGAAAAGTACCGGCGTATGTCAGGGGTAAAGTCAAACAACTTCCGAGACCTGGAGGCCACACCGCACTGGGTGAGTGTTTGATGCAGAGCCAGGTGCCAGCAGCTCACCTAGGGACCAGTGTGGGACCCTGATCTGTTTCCACACAAGGGCTAAGTCTTGAGACAGGGCCCCTCTATGTAGAATCACAGAACAGTTTGGGTTGGAAGGGACTTTTAAAGGTTGCCAATCCCACCCCCTCTGCTGTGGCTAGGGACATCTCTCACCAGATCAGGTTGCTCGAAGCCCCATCCAACCTGACCTTGAATACTTCCAATGATGGGGCATCCCCAGTGTCTCTGGGCAACCTGCTCCCTCATCATAACAGATATCTTCCTTATCTCTAATCTAACTCTACCCTCTCTCAGTTTTGAACAGTTGCCCCTTGTCCTGTCACTACGAGCCTTGGTCAAAAGTATCACTCAGTCTTATAAGCTCCCTTTCTATTTGAAAGGCTGCAAGAAGGTCTTTCTGAAGCCTTCTCTTCAGGGTGAAGACAAACCATTGCACGTGTGACACGTCTGGTAGTGGTTACAGCAGGCTGCAGGGCCTTGGTGAAGTGTATTTGGCTGAAGTCCAGAGGATGTGCTGTCACTGCAGTGGGCTGTGCGTGATCGGGCAGACCCCTAGATGTCAGCACTACCCTGTGAACGACTCACGAGTCTCAAGGCGTTCTTGGTGTCACCCACACTGATGAGGTACCCGGGTCTGTCCTTTGTAGGAAGCATATGAGGCTGGGGTGCAGCACTACAATGAGGATGAATACCTGCAGGCTGTGGCCAGGCTGGAGGAGTCGCTCACAGAGGCGCTGTCTGCACTGGAAGATTGTCGTGCCCTGTGTGAAGGGCCTTGGGAGGCTGAGGACGAGGAGGAGGAAGAGATGCAACCTGGCCTGTTTGAAGCCATTGCAGGTAGCGTTAGAGGCACAGAGGGTTGGGTAGGAGGGCTGTGCTCCCCACACTGGATACACCCCATTTCCCAGTGCTCCTGTCTGGAAGAAGTGTGAGCTACTGGCTTTCTTGCTTCTCTCTGTTGCAGCCCATTACATTCAGGTTTTGAAGTGCAGACAGCAGTGCGTCCTTGAAATTGCCACAAAGCCGGGGAGGATTTCTGCGACAGAAGATTTCGTACCCTCTCATCTTGATTTACTGCAGTTTGCCTATAATCAAGGTAAGCAGAACTCATGACATTGGTCATCCCATCACCCTGTTGTTTTCACATCTCTTGGATACCTCTGCTCCTTCCCACATGGACCCAACTGTCTCTCGTCTCCTCTGTCACACCACTGGTAAAACTTGCCACTCAAAGAAGCCTCCAGTTGCCTTAGCATGTGTATTGGGTGAGGGAGGTGGAAGCATCTTTCTTCCAAATATATACTTATTTTTCCTCTGTCTCCTCTGAGCAAGATCCCAATAAATGTTGAAAGTGGGCTGTTCTTCATGGAGCTCATTCCTTGTATTCTCTGTTCATTGTTGGGTGGGCACCCAGCTAAGCAGTGGTTGGTGTGTACTCATGATACAGCCTTCTACTGCTAGATCCTGACCACGGTGCTGGGTGCTGCTGGCCCGTACACCTTTACTGCTAACATCACATCTTTCCGAGACGTACCTGTTTGTTCTGTTCTGTCCCTGCCCAAGTTGGGAACCAGGCACTGGCTGCTGAATGTGCTGCCTCCTACTTGCTCTTCTATCCCACGGATGAGCCCATGTTGGAGAAAATGAAACAGTATCAGACAGAACTGGGAGAGGACACAGCTGTCACAGCCAGAGAGGTAGTTGCAACCTCAGGTCGGTACTTTTTAGCCCTCCCCTGTCCCATAAGACAGGATCACAGTCCAGGAGACAAAAAGGGAAACACGTTTTGCTACAGATGTGTGCCAAGCCCAGGAGTGAAGAAAGTGGAGCCTGAGTTTACTTACAGGCTCTACCAGGCAGGGTCTCCTCAGGGCAGAACTGGGCTCTCATAATGCACAGAAGTGTGTTGGAGCAGATTTCTGCCCCGGGCAGGGATGGGGTTGTCTTTTGTGGTGCTTTTTTGACAGCCTCTTTGCTTCCTTAGAGTATTCAACATTATGTGCAGAGATCTTTGATGGAGAAGAAATTGATTTATTATGCTGTGGAGCATCTAGGAGAAACTTTTAATGACCCTGTAAGTAATGATATCATCTTAATCTTCCTGCCTTGTTTTCATCAAGACAGTTGCCAGAATTCACTGCAGTGACATGATGCAGAAAAGATCAGATGCTGATGAGAATGACCCTCAAGTCCTTGGTGAAGTCTCTCACCTCCACCGAGGTGGATCTTTAAGGCCTTTCCAACACTGCAGGGCTGAAGTTAGTTTGAAATTGCTGCTGTAACCATATGTGTTAGCCCAATCTGTTTGTGGTCAGAAACAGGCCAGAGCCATTGATCTGATATTCACTGGAAGAGTGGGACAAGGAACTGACTGAGATGATCCAAGGTCGGAGGATTTTGTTGTATACTGCACTGTCTGTATTTGTTTCTACAGGATCTTTGGACTCCAGATGACCTGATTCCTGAAAACCTAAAGGAGAAACACAGGTAAGGTTGGCCAAGTCAACTAGGACTGAAGTGTAAGTGTTGGAAGTAGGGGATGGGGTTTGACTGGCAAAGGACAGTAATACCTACTGAGGAATGGGCAACACAGGAACAGAATGGTGTGAAATGCTACCACAGAGGAGGGCTAGGCCTAGCTCTGTGTACTGACAGCCCTGGTCTCTGCTTTTTCCCTTCTTCCCGAGAGAGGATCAGGAGAAGCAAAAGCAGGAAACTCTGGACGTGGAAGAGAGGGAGAAGAGGGGTAAGTAAAAGAGCTTGAAGAAGGACTTGGATGCAGCCAGCCAGGCTTAGCCAGACTAAGCGCTGTCCTTTCTTCCATCCTTGGACATCTGAATGCTAGCATAGATGCAGACTGACTTGAATGCCTTAGCAAGTCTTCTCACTGTCTCTTTTCTCCCTCTCTCCTTGACGCATGTATAATCTTGCAAAATCTCTCTGCGTACATCTCTGGGACGGGAACTCAAAGAGCACTGTGGCAGAAGAAGCTGAGAGCAGTGGTGCCTGAATATCTGACAAGCCTGTTCAGTGTGGCAGAAGTGTCTACACCAAACCTGGTTCAACTCCACCACCCCAACTTCAAACAGCATTTTACTGAAGGGCACAAGGAGAGAGGGGGGGAAATGGAAACTGGAAACAGACTGTTCAGCTTGGGCAAGTCTTTCCCTGAAAAACACAAGTCCAAATTGTTTGTGGCTGAATGTTATAGACTGCAGTGCAGAGTCCTGTGTTCTTGCTTGTCCTCTGTTCTTATGTGTGGATACATAGCTTCTTGCAGGGCTCTGTCTTGGAGTCTTTGCTTGAAGTGATTCCAAGAGGTTCTCTGCTGTGACACATGTGAGGGCCTGAGTGCCTTGGCATTCCTGACCATCCAGAGGTTGGGGAGGAGATCAAAAGATCAAGTCACCAACTAATACCCATTGCTTCTCTTTGAGGCTGAAGAAACCAGAAAGATTGACTAGAGATAATTCTGGGATAAGATGTGTGATTGAAAGGAGGGTTGATGGAGGTGTTTACCTGCTTCTTTTCTCCAGAGCCTCACCCCAGTAGGCTGGACCTGTTCTGGTGTTGAGATCCACAGTGCAGTCAGCTTTCCTCAGCTCCCTTCTGCTCTCCCAGCAAGCCTCAAGTTTCTGCTAGCTCCTGAAGCACTTGCTGTAGGCCACTTCCCCAGCTGATGCTCTGGCTCCCCTGAAGCATGTGAGGGGTGCAAGTGACCGAGGTCTGCAAGGAATGGGCACCTCTGGGGAACTGTTCTGTCTTCTCAGAGAATGTATAGTGTCTCTCCACTTCCCTATCCAGGCTGGGAGTTGGTGTCTGAGGGCTTGTCCAAAACTTGCTCATGACTATCTGTACTTGTCTCTTGACAGGTCCTTTGCTTTTTGAGGGCATTGCTGTCACAATGGATTCCCAACAGATGAATGGAACCCAGAGGGTTGTATTTGACAAAGTGCTGACAGAGTCTGAGTGTAAGAACCTTCTCCGGCTGACAAAGGTGAGGCCAGAGTCTTGTAGGAGCTTCTGTATGTGTGCTTTCCTCCACAGCAGGTGGGGTTGTAGTGTTTTCATGGAGACAAGATGGCAGCCTAATGTGTGTCACCTTTGTCCTTCCAGGCAGCAGGAGAAGCAGGAGGTGGCTACCGAGCACGACGGTCGCCTCACACCCCGCATGAGAGATTTGAAGGGTTAACCATCTTGAAGGCCATGCAGGTAGGTGGTTCTGTTAGTCTGCTGCCTTCTTGGTTGTCCAGAAAGAGTGTTTGGCACTGGAGTGTTTCTCTCTGTGAAGTGCACTCTGTCACGTGCGTGTCATCTTCCTCACAAGCACATCTGGGGGCTGTCTCCCTTGACCCTTGTCCTGCACGATCATATTCAGGCACGTTGTACACAAAGGGTTCGACAGGTTCTTTCTTTCCTGTGAGAAATGAGGTTTCAGGATTGCTCCTTGTCCCTATGTGGTAGACTTACAGACATGCTTAGCTTAGAATTGGAGAATAAATTAAGGTGGAAGGAGCCTCTGGAGATCTCTAGTCCAACCTTCTGCTCACAGCATGGTTAATTCCAAAGGTAGATGACATGCCTCAAGGCTTTGCACAGGCAAGTCCTGAATGTCTCCAAGGGTGAAGATTCTCCAGCCTCTCTGGGCATCTGTTTCAGTGCTCTACCACTCTCAGGGGGAAGAAGTTTTTCTTTATATTTAGGCAAAATTCCCCTTGCTGCACCTTTTGTCTGTTGCCTCTTGTCTTTCCACTGTGTCCCTCTGAGAAGAGGCTGGCTTCATCTTCTCCACAAACCCCTTTTAGGTGACAGGAGGTTGCAGTCAGATCCTCCTTTGGCATTCTCTTCTCTAGGCTGAAGAAGTCCAGCTCCTTCAGCCTCTTTTTCTGAGTCATGTGCTCCAATACCCTGCCATCCTCAGACCCTTCACTGAAGACTCTCTCCAGTATGCTAGTGACCCTGGTGTACTGGGGACCCAAAATGGTGCTCTGTTCCTGATGTGGCTGCTTGTGCTGAGTAGGAGGAAGGAATTGCTGTGTTGTACAGGTGTACTCCTGACATAAACTTGAGAAAACATGTTGTTTTCTTACACATGTGACCACAGAAGTGTACACAGATCTCTTCTTCTATGCTGTGTATGTATATTATTTCTTAGTGTCTTTGTATGTAAGTATTCTAACAGACTTGTTTTTCACTTGTAGCTCGCCCAGAATGGGAATGTGGACTGGAGAGACGCCAAATTGCTTCTGCAGGCCAGTGAGAAATCAAGGAAAATCATAGAATCTTATTTTACTCCTGGAAAGAAACTTTATTTCTCATTCACACACCTTGTGTGCCGCACAGCTGTGGATGGTAAAGAATCTTTCACCCTGTTGGTCCCTGTCTCCTGAAGAGTCTCATGAGTCCCAGCTACGTGCTCTCAGAAACTCACTCTTCTTTGGTCTCACTGTGCCCCTTTCTCTCTGCCTTAGTCTTTTTTTGAAACTGAAAATGCCAATATTTGCCTTTGTAATTTCCCTTTCCAGAGGAACAGGAAGGTCGCATGGACCTTAGTCATCCTGTCCATGCTGATAATTGTCTCTTGGATCCTGAGGGGCAGGAGTGCTGGAGAGAACCACCTGCCTACGTGTACAGGGACTACAGGTAAGAGAAGAAGGGGACTTGCATTAGATCATGTAGAGATCAGAATGTCTTCCTGGCCCCATCAAAGGATGAGCTCAGCTTATAGAAACCAGGTGATGGGTTGTTGGCTCAAAGCCAGCCAGGACTGTAACATCACACAGAAAGCTGCGTCAGTGGCTTCAGAAGGTGGTGTGAAACACCTTCTCTAGACTGGGAAGAAGATCTGCCCTTTCTCCTTCCTGCCTCCTCGCAGCCAGCGTTAACAGAGAGCAAAATGAGACTGGGAGGCGGCGTGCGCTCAAACGGTGATAGCAGATTGCTGTCTTGTGGGTCTGCCACAGAACTGCAGTACACTGCTAGCCCTTACGACAGTCTGTTTCTTCTAATCAAGTTCTGTCTTCCAGTCTTTTGTGCATGACAGGAGAGGGAGCACCAAGCTCCACAGATTCTCTTTGTTTGAGCAGTCAGTATACCTCAGTAGTGGTTCCCTCCATTCACCCCTCTCCACGTTCACTGCCAATACTTGGTGTTAGTTTTTTCCATTCCATGTGTGAGATTTTTTACAGCCTGGAGCAGGTTTTGTTACTCTTCTGTGAAAGAACCTGAAATATATTTTAAAGATGGTGACAGTTGTTGCACATTGCAGCCAAACACAGCCACTTCACTGCAGTTGATTCCTCCTATTTACTATTCTCATTCCTGGGCACCTGGAAATCTCATTTGCCTTTTCTTTGAGCAGTAGATGTACTCAGAGCAGAAATCTTCTTTAAGCAGCCTATGGTAAGGATGTGAGACTTAAAGGAAATTCCAGTATGAAGTCCATTTCCCTTTTGATACAGACATACCAGTAGAGTCAGATTGTACAGCTACCAGGCTCTGTCATGTAAGTGGTTAGATCTCTGTCCCCCCATAAGAAAGCTGTCCTGTCACCTTGCTTCTCCCTGTGTAGTGGGTTTCTCTGACTCGTGCTTGAATGTATGTTAAAATTGTCAAAATATCTTCCTGTCATCTCTTCTTCAGGAGTGTTGCCATCCTTTTGTAGAGTGAACTGTGATTTACCAACCAAATCACGACGGCCGAGCTCTTTCATTGTCCTCTGCAAGACGTGGCGTTGCTCTGAACCTCCTGGTTCTCTTCTGTGTGGCTGTGCTACGGTGCTTAATGAGACTATGGGACGGAGGGGGCCAGAGTCCCAGTGGTCCTCTTCCAGGAGAACAGCACTCCTTTCAGTACCAGTGGCACTAGTCACTGTTCACAGCTGTTCACGTGCTCTTCTTCACCTTCTTTGTGTTCATCAGTAGTTTCTCTAGTGGCATCAGAGTATTTCCACCAGTCCAAACCGCTGAGCCCAAGCGTGTTATGTTGTCTTGCCCTGGGAAAGCAACTGTTATGCCAAAGGCTGTGCAGGTAGCCTGATCTGCTTCTGGTGCCCTCATGTTACAGTTTGAAACCGTCTTCCATTTACCTCTTGTCCTTCAATTATCATTCTCCTCAGAAAGAGAGTCTAAAGTCCTGTAGACTGCTGAAGTCAGGCCAACAGGCCTCTTCATGCTTCAGTTCTTGCTTGTGAGAGCTATCCTGGCTATCCAGTCATGTCACCACATTCAACTTCAGTCTTGTTATGGAGAAGAGCTATAGCTTCCTGGCTTTCAGGGTTGGTGATCCTCTCACTGTCCTTACGTCCTTAACAGTTTGCTCCAGCAGCCACAGCGTTGGTTTCTGTTTCTTCCAGTCCCGTTTAATGAGCCTCTTGTTATCTGACATTTTCTATCAGCTTCCAAGGGGAACTCGAGTAGTTTGTGGTCTATTCTTTCACTTAGCTGACCATGGTTGCACCTGCACTGTACAATGGCCTCCCTACTTCTCTTTCTGTCTAACATTAGTAAAGAAATTTCTTGGTTTATTTTTCTTTTCTGCATGCAACTAAGCCTCTTTTTAACCATTCTTATGTTACCACGAAATTCCTTAGCTCGTAAGATGTGGCTTTCTTTGCTGATACAGTCTCCTTTTCCAGGCTTTGGATTACTCCCAGTCTTAAAACATAAGCAATGTCAACCCAGGTCAGAACCAAGGTCTGTCTAGCCCAGGGCGTTTCCACAACGGTGCCACAGATGCGTGCTGCTGAGGATTAAAACCAAACCAGAACAGGACAAGCGTGTAGAGCTAACTCCCTGGCATACTCTCCTAGCCTGCTCAGGCTAGGCACTGATGTATTTAACAACCCCAAATGGATTCTTCTGTTAACTGGTCTGCTTTTGAACGTGTATACCACGTGCCTCCTGTGACAAGGAGTGTGGGGAAGTGCCCAGCAGGAAAATGCTTCCGTGTCCATATATCCCTTTCTCTGTTTGTCTGCAGTGGCATTCTCTACCTCAATGATGACTTCCAAGGCGGGGGCCTTTTCTTCACTGAAATGGACACTGTGACTGTCACAGTAAGTCTGGGACTGGCAAAAAGAAGGAGAGGACTTGGGGTGAGACTTAGTCTGGGCAGGAGGAAACTAGATGGTTGGTGGTTGGATCCCACCACTCCAAAATCAGTCCAGTGCTGGTGCTTTGGCAGATTTCAATAGGGACAGCTAAAGATAAATTGAGGCAATCTCAGAGATGTTAATTCCTTTGTAGATGAAATGTTCCAGGCTCTTCCAGTCAGGGTGTCTGTGACCTGTGTTGTCCCTTTGATTCTCTGTCCCTCCCCAAAGTCTACCTTGCTTATAGACTGGCAGTGGATACTTAGTGGTTTTCTGCTGTTCCACATTCACAGAGGCATTGGGACCTTTGTAGAAGGAGAGTGTACCCCAGAGCAGGGAGCTGCTGGCTTCACTGTCTCTTCTCTCTCTCCTGGCAGGCTGAGGTGCGTCCTAAGTGTGGGAGGCTGGTAGCCTTCAGCTCTGGCAAGGAGAACCCCCATGGCGTGTGGGCAGTGAGCCACGGAAGGCGCTGCGCCATTGCTCTTTGGTACACACACTCCCAGGAGCATGCTGAGCAGGTAATGGGCCATGCTGGAGACATGGATGCAAGATTAAGCTAGATTAAGTCCCCCAGAGGAATGGTGTGGGGGCTTTCCCATGAGGCAAGGCCTATTACAGCAGCTGAGGGTTGTTCTTGGACATGGTACCTGGTGGAGAGGCCAACCTGCGATGGCTCTTGCAAGACAGAATGGGCTCTGGGTGGGTGGATGGATGTGGCAAAGACAAGATGTGTCTGGTTAGCCCCTGGGAGCAGAGCCAAGACCCTAGCAGGGAGGAGTTCACATCGTCTGTCTCTCTGGCTGCAGGAGCGGGTGAAGGCAGAGGAGCTCATGGAGAAAAATGGAGTGGATCAGGACCGGCCTGATGGAGAAGAACGTCAGGGGGCAGATCACAGCATCAGATCCTCCTCAGAGGCTCCTGTTCCCAACAGCAGAGCCAGACCCACGAGTGGCAGACACAAGCCTGGCTCAGACAGGACGCAGCACCCCAAGGTGTTGCGGGCCAGAGATGAGTTCTGAGTGCCCAGGGCCCTGAGGGTACGACTGGCACACACGTACCACGGCCTGGCAGGGCACTGCAGCGCTGGGACCAGAGGCCTGGAGCAGTGTATTAGCATGCTAGAACCGTAGTGGTGGGGAGGGATGTAGCTTTCTTCTCTGTGATGTCCCAGCAGCTGGAAAATGAGAGCAGGGACGGAATATTAAAGTCAGTGACATCAGGAACTTTCTTCACTGCCTGACCAACGTGTTTGTGTCTCTCATGTAAGAAGGTAACATCTCCTCCCTGCACTCCTCTCCATGCCAGCTTCTTGGTCATCCAGGGCCAAAGCTGAGAGGGGGAGGGAGGAGCCTGACTGTCTCACATTTAGGAACTCCACTGAATTTCTTAGGCACCTGCAAACTCCAGAACCTTGCAACTGGTCTGAGAGAGGGAACACGAGGGACTGTGAATATATGGAATAAAAGCAAAATGCTGGACAGAGATGGTGGTGGGAGTTTGAGACCATACACCAGGAGGGAGATGTGCACACATTTTGCTGAGGGAAAGTTAAGTAACAAATGATGGAAGGAGATTTGAGTACTCAGTGAAAGAAAGCAAAGCATTTGCCCAGATGCCAGGTACTTCCAATAATGGAGAGCAAGAGAAGTCCCTAGCAAGTCCTCTCTTCTGTTTCTGGGGTTTTTTTTGGCTTGTTTTTTTTTTTTCTTTCTTTCTTTCCCCTCTCCAAATTGCCCTGGCCAGCAGAGGAAATACTTTGTTTATCATTTTCCACCGTGATACAAAGACAAGCTGCTGTCACTGCCCAGGGGATTAGTGTCCTGAGATGGGATTATATTGTAGCCAAATAAGAACTGAATGGGGTGGATATGGAGTATCAAAAAGAGCACTGACCCTTTTCCTCAGAAGCATTAGAGCCAGAGATCACTCTGTGGTCATGACACACTCAGGCTCTGATGAGAGTTATGCACAGAGACCCCAACTACAGTTCAAATGAAGGCAACCTGTAGGGCCAGGGGTGTAAAAGGTGGGCAGGCGATCTCCTCATTGCTGTTTTCACGGGGCTCCAGCTCCACGGAAAGGGAAGTCTTTAGTCATCTTAACAAGCAAGCTTGGGGAAACCTGCATCGGCAACACTTTCTGCCTCCTGTCCTCCCCAGGGTCTGGGGAAGGTAACAATTTGATGTGTGCATTTCAAACTCCCTGGCGAGAGGTCCATCACATCCTAGCACTGGAACATCCATCCCAGTGATCTGTGTGAGGGCACTGGATGGTTCCCGCTGGATGAGGGTATGCTGGGGGGGCAGTGTCCACGTCTCTGGCTTGCTCTGCCCCAGGGTGGCTTGGGTGATTAGACTGATGGCTTCCTGACGTCAGATGAGATCCGTTAAAAGGTATTTATCTCGGGCTTGGGCCAAAGCTGCGGGAGAGATTAAAAGAGATTGAGGCCAAGATAATCCCCTCGAAGCATCCCACTAAAGTGGCTGCCAAAAGACACGCCACCAAATCTTTTGCCACCCCTGGCCCCTGTGCCCATTTCTGGTTTTCCCATGCAGAACCCAGTTTGCTGCCCAGAGAGGGTGTGAATTCCCCCTTGCCATGGCTTTTCCCTTGGCAGGGCCACCATGGGTGGCACCATCCCTCTTCCAGCCCTGCCCGGAATATGAGGGGCATGCTGTCCTGAGGAAAATGGAAATTCCTGTGGACTGTGAGGTGCAGCCCGCGCTGCCCCAGTGCCTGATAATCCTCGCCTGTTCTGGCTAATCTGCACTTTATTAGTTTGTTGCTGATATAAACAGAGGAAGTCAAATCCGCCTGTTACAGTTTCTTTCCCTTCAGGAGCAGTGTGCTACTCTCTCTTTTCACCCCTCCCCATCCACCTGCTTTGCATTACATCCCAATCCGATTTCCCCAAGTCTCTGGTGTCTGATTTAATTTGCCTGATGCTGCTCCTGGAATCAGCCCTCCCCCAACCCCTCCCATCCACAGCCTTTCCAGCTCCCCATGGGGAGATCAGTCCTGAGAGAGGCTGAGGAGCAGAGAGGGAACAAGGGACTCACTGGGTGGACAGGCAAGACTGACTGGAGGCTGCACAGGGACGAGAGGCTTCTCGCTGGTGGGGAGCCATTCTCAGCAGGGGAGGCAGGCCGAGAGGGTCCCATCCAAGGGGGACTGCAACTCACCTCACTCTACAAATCCTGGTAAGGATACTGCCTTGTTGTGGTGCCTGAGGTCACCTTGGTGAGCCTGGCACTTGGGATCGTGAGTTTCTTGGTGTGATTACATGGGGATGCTTTGTACATCCCAACAGAGGATGTGGGAGGGAAGATCATGGTGGGAAAGGAACTGGGGTTAGCAGTGAGATGTCTTTACGATGGTGAAGAGCTTTGTGCTGGGATGGGGTTGCTTGTTCTCCCCTTGGCAGGTAAATCTCACCAGTTTTGAGGCTGGAACAGGAGAGCGACGCCTCCTCTGAGGGACCTGGCACTGGCTACCCATGCACAGGCCCACAGTCTCTGCACAGCCCTGCGCACACCTCTGTGCAGTTGGCTTCTTTTTTGGGATGGAGAAGGAGCCCTCAGAAAGCAAGGAGCAGAGCAGGGTAATTTTACCTTGGCCTTTGATCTTCATCACAGGAGAGGGTGATCATCTCTGTATCCGGCTCTGCAAGGAGCCCAGGGTCACCAGGGCGAGCATGTGAGGCCAACCAGGGATTACACAGAGACTCAGGGATGCTGCCTGTTAATACTCAGTCCTCCCTCCCGCACCTTTCCCTTTCCTATTTACAACCCTCTCCCAGCATCCCACAGAGGGACCCACTCCCTTCCCAGAGTAGGGGAAGATAATCAGAGGGTAGGAAAGAAATGGATTTACCTTCCCCTTTCTTCCCAGACAACACTTTTGCCCCGATCTCCACAAAGGAGTGATGCAGATGGCTCAGTAGGACAGTCTCTGGGGTGCAGGCTGAGCCCCCACCATGGCATGGTGCAAGGGACATAGCCACTGCCCTAAAAAGTCATGATGTGGCAGCAAAAGGCAGAAGGCAGATGTTTTCAGACCGACCTCAGCATCACACCACAGTAGAAGCATTTGGTCTGCTATGAGCAAACATCCAAGGGCTCAAGATAGGTCTGGTTGCCCACAGACAGGAGCACTACAGAAGGAGACAGCAAGCTTGTCAGAAAAGGCAGGAGGGGAAAGAGCTGTCATGCTGAGAGCAAGAGAACTGAAATGTGACTTCAAAAGCCAAGAACTGTGAACTGAATGAGCACAGCCAAGGCAGAACTCAGAAGAGAGTTCTCATGAGCTAAGCTCAGGCTCTGTTTGGCTGCACCATGCTCCTCAGTGACACTTGTAGGAGGCCCAGCTCTGCGCCAGTGCTGATGCCATCATCCTCCTGTCAGTAGCTCTTTGCAATGCTGGGCTGGTGGTGGCGATTTGCTTTTTCAAAGGTACCTAAGGACTTTCTTTCCTCTACTGCTTAGCATCCACCTGAATTTCCTTCCAGAAAACACTGAACATACACAATTTAGAAGCCTTCCTCATTAAAATCAGATTGGACAGCCACTGTGAGCAACTATGAGCTGATCCATGGATCTGCAGGAAATATGCATCCCTAAGGTCCCACTGGTCACAGCAGGAATGTACCTTGGCCAAACTCCATTCTTCTTTCATCTGTCCCTCCCCAGTTTGGTTCCTCCGCTTCCCGTCCTAAATTTACATGATGATGATGAGCTGCTGTTTGGCATCCCTGGTCTCTGCTTCCTGGGAGGCAGCTGCACTCCCCTGGGGATCAGATAACTCACTCGCCACAAACTGCAATGGGATGTGATGGGTGGAGGCGACACATGAAGCTGGAGCTATTATTATTGCTCGTCTGTGGCTCCTTGTCTTTCTGAGGATGAGAACGATTCCCAACTTTATTTAGAGTGCTCCCTCAAAGGGATTTAAAGGTTCGGACAGAGTCCTGAACCTGAGCTGCACCTTCTCTATATTTAGCACATTTTATCCGTCCTCGACATCATGCCCCTGACCTTTGATCTGCCTACTGTCTCCGAAAGCCCCTCATCTCAAGGTGCAACTTCACAAGGCAAACACCTGTAAACTGGTGCTCCCATGCTAGTGCCAGAGTGAGGAAGAAACATGGAAGGAAGAGAATGGTTAAAAAGCAGGAGAGATGCAAGGAAGACGGGGAATCTGATGAGGAAGACATGTGCAGCCAGCTTCATCTGGGGCAGAAAATGGAAGGAAGAGAGAACAAGGCTCCCATCTCCATGCAGGTCTGGGTGGACAAAAACAAGTCCACAAAGACAGGTTAGGGCAAGTGGATGGACAGTGATCTCAGATGGCCAAAGGTGTGTGAAGTAATAGCCTGGAGAGCTTGGGGACCAAGCATAGGAGGCTGAAGGGACACGGAAGAGGTCAAGGAAAGAGGTAGCCCAGCAGGAGAAGGCAATCCAATGCTTAGAGCTGACAGCGGGGTCAGTCCTGGGGAAATCTGAGAAAGGAGAAGGTGTGGACCACAGTGGTAGGGCTGGTCTCCACAGAGTGGCTGGAAGTTCAGGTTTGCCACTTGGTGTGCTGGTAGGCAGCAGCTAGAGCTGGACACGGTCTCTGCAGCTTGACTGTACACCAAAGCTGAGGGGCAAACACCACAAGACTTTAAGGGGTATGTGCAGCCCGCTACTAAAAGCTGCAGGGCTATACCCAGCGTCTCCCCAGTCTGTCAGTCAGCTGAGAGGTGGCATATGGTGCCTAGCATCTTTCCAGAGGAGGAGAAATGCGTGCAGGTGGGCTTTCATGGCCAGTGTCACTCCATCAGGTGCAGCTATTCATCCTTGCTGGGAACAATCCCTTTATCAGTGTTCTGAGAAGGAAAAAAAGCAGTGGAAAGGACTTGGCTAAAGTGTTAGTCTGTCTCCGTTCTTCAGTGTAGCTGAGGCTGGCAGCCTCAGGCCACTGCTGTGGCACATGCCCCCCAGCTCCGACAGTGCAGCCTGGGCTCTCTCCTGCTCCCTCACTGGGGGCTGGGGCTATTAGACTGGGAGAGCAGCCACATCCAGCTCATGGGCAGGGAGCAGGGAAGAGGCAGAGTGCTGTGGCTCTGCTCAGGCTTGCAGGCAGCAGCTGCAAGTCTTTCTATGCAAAGTATAGCCTGAAATAGTCTCCCTCTGGGATAAGGTCAGGCCTCCCAGGAGCTAGGGGAAATCTGTACCTCCCTGTCTTTCCTGCACTCAAGGCCATGCTGTACGAGTAATTGACCAAGTGGAAACTCACTCTTCCTGGAGGATCAAAAGAAAGCCATGGAGAGGTTCAGGGAAAGGAATTCTGGAGGGAAACACAAAGAGCTTTATGAAGCAGTGAGCAAAGGTGGGACTTGAGAGCTATCTGCATGTGCTTGCCCACAGCAAGAGAGCACAGAAGGATCCAAAGCCCTGTTCACTGGAAGAAATGAGGTCTTCGGGCAACAGGCTGGAGGGAGATGACCCACGAGGACTAGGAGAAATCCTGCAGAGGCTGCTGGAGCATTTTGTGGCCTTGGAGCAAAGTGCTCGTTCTAATGATGAGCAATACCTGGAGCACATCTGGACACTCACATCTAGCCAGGAGAAAGATTGAAGCAATGAAAGACCTACAAGAGTGGGAGATGCGAGAACTGCTGGTGAAGTTTTCTTGAATATGAATTACAGCTCTGGTTCACTGCTCTCCCTGTAAAACCTTCATCTGCACTCCCTAAACAACTGAAAAGGGCTTAAAGATAACAGAGGTAATAGGATGTAACAGCTTACCTGGGAGGAATGACAAAGTGTGCTCTACAGTCTGGAAAAGAGATGGCTGAAGGCAGGTACAACAAAGATCTATAAAATACTGAGTGATGCTGAGGTATATATTGAGACCACTTATCTGCTGGTTCTTCCAACTCAAAAGTTAGAGACCAGTGGAACTAGTGCCACTGGGGAGTAACAAAACCAGGAACTCCTTTGGAGATCCTACCCCTGTGGAACTCATCACCGTGAGGTGCTGGGGATGCTAAACATTTATGTGGGCACAAAAATTGCATGGACTAATGCATAGAAAAGCCCATCAAGAACTCAGATGCAGTAATGCTGCCTCTAGCTTTGAATGTCAGAGAAAAGCTGGAGGACAGGGAAGTAGGAGAAATACCACTATCTGTTTACTATCTGTCCCTATACATCCACATTCTTTTATCTTTTTTTTTTGGCAGGGGGGTAGAAAACTAGAAGGGAAACCTGACAGAGCACCTCAACAGCCTCCAGACTTCCCTGATAGTCAAAGAGCTGGTGGGCACTGCCTGGTGACAAGCAACAGGAAACAGACACAGGGCTCCCCTCGTCAAGTTTCCCCCTCCAGGAGCTGAAATGGTCAGCTTGGCCATGGACAGGGAGAAGGTGTTGAAGAGATCTCAGCACTTGGTAGGGCTTGGAATGGAGAGGATAAAAAGAAGAGTTGAGGGGTAAAGTGTGGCCTCAGCAAGAGGCTCTGGGGATCCTCAGCTTCCCAGTGTATGTGTAAGCAGTATACAAGAGCAAATGGACCAGATACAGCACAACATTTACCAAGCACTCAGCCAAGAAATGGTTACTAAGCCTACATTCGCAAACTGAACAGTCATATTAGTGCCCTTTCTACCTCCCACCTCTCTCCTGTGATTTGTCTCCCCAGAATCAAGGCTGCCCCACGTGGAGGAGCCACTCCTAGGTCAGAAAGATGGGGGAAATGGAACAGATGAAGCAGGAGGCTGAGCAGCTGAAGAAGCAGATTGCGGTAATGCTGACAACAGTCACGGAACTGCTGATTCTATCCTGCCCCGTTCAAACTCTCCTCCTCAGCCATGTCTTGGGAGTTGAGCTTTCTCATCTACATCCTTGGAGCCCTCTGCAGTTCTTAACTGCCCTTTAGGTGCTAATGGAGATTCATAGCATGGGGGGGAAAGAGGGAGGGGAAAAGGAGAGAAGAGGACACTACAACGATGAGAAGGAAGCAGCCACTAGCATTGTGTCAGCAAGGGGCCAAAGAGTGTCCCCGGGACCCCCTCTGTTTGGGAGGCAGATGGTGTTCTGCTAAGCAGGAGGATCCATGAAAAGGGTATAGCACGGGAAACTGGATGCTGAACAGCTTTTGGCTCATCTTGCTGATGTTGAGCTGGTACCAAGGTGCCCTAGTCACAAGCCAGGTTCCCCCTGTGCTGGCCACAGTCCACAGTTCCTGCTCCTAGCAGCCCCCAGGCTATGTCCCTGAATTTCACTTGCCATTGTCTTCATCACAATACTTTTTTCTGTCTCATCTGCTCTCGTATCTTCTCCAGGATGCCCGGAAAGCCTGTGCAGACACAACGCTTGCTCAGGTAAGGGACAGGAGTGGTTGTGCTGTTGAGTGTGCCGATCAAGCTAGTACCCCTTCAAGGAGAACTCTCTCCGACTGGGAAGCAGAGTTAGGCAGTAGAGATGTAGGGAGTAGTAAAGATCCTGCATAAGATTAATTCTTTCCCTCCTCCCCATCTTGTCTCAGATTGTGTCTGGAGTGGAGGTTGTTGGTCGCATCCAGATGCGGACCCGAAGGACCCTGCGTGGGCATCTGGCCAAGATCTATGCCATGCACTGGTCCACAGACTCCAAGTGAGAGATGCTGCTGATCTGCTGGGTACAGGGCAGCACATGGGTGTGAAGGGCAGGAAGACTCTGGTGAGAAGAGAGCTACTAACATGATCTTCTTCCTTTCTCACAGACTTCTGGTCAGTGCCTCACAAGATGGGAAACTGATTGTGTGGGACACATACACAACTAACAAGGTAGGAGTCAGATGGCTGCCACAGACTGGGATGCTGGAGTGGGTGTCCTCCGAGTGCCCTATCCCTGCTCTCTCTGCTGCCAGTCTCAACATGTTTTCTTGTCCCCCCAGGTTCATGCCATCCCTTTGCGTTCTTCCTGGGTCATGACCTGTGCCTACGCCCCCTCGGGCAATTTTGTGGCTTGTGGGGGCCTTGACAACATGTGCTCCATCTACAGCCTCAAGACTCGTGAGGGCAATGTCAAAGTGAGCAGGGAGCTCTCAGCCCATACAGGTGTGTGTGCTGCGTGCCTGCAGCCCTAGCGTCCTCTGCTTCAAAGCCTCACTCTTCTAGCCCTGCTCCATTTCTCTTATTTGCTCATTGCCCCTTCCCAGGTTACCTCTCCTGCTGCCGATTTCTTGATGACAACAGTATTGTGACTAGCTCTGGAGACACCACATGGTGAGTTCTCTGCATTCTAGCAATATGACCTCTGTCTCTTAGCACAGTGCATAGCAGCAAATGCAGTCCTTTCCCCAGAGCCACGGAATGGTTGAAAGGGACTTCTGGAGGTCATCTAGTCCAACCCCCCTGTGGTTCCTGGCTCTCAGGCCTCGCTGTGCTGTGACTCTGAGCAGTGCTGATTCTTTATTCACACACACGCATACCCTCACCCCCATCCCAACACCTGCTTTGGAAGAACTTCTTGCCTTGAGGACAAGCCAGGATGTGGCATTTCCATCAGAGATACCAGGGCTGGTTTGCCTGGCTGTAAGGGAGATCTCTGAACACCACCCCACCAGCATGGATACAGCAGAGCTCGTTCATTTGTTTTTCCAGGGGTGCCTCTTACCTCCTCTCAGTATTCCCTTCAGCTGTTGCAGTTATGGGAATACGGTCAAACCTCACACCCCCCAGCCTTAGTCTAACTCTGCTTTGGCAAAGGTATGACCAGTACCATCCGTGAAGCTCTCTCCCATTGTAAACAGCTGACCCCAGCGATACTCTCACCCCTTTTCCCATGCTGTAGCCAGGCCCAGGGAGCTTCCCTGGTTTTGTTGATGATCAGGACAGCTCTTCTTCACAGCTGTAGATCTGTTCTACTTGGGTTGGCTCTGAAAAGTTCTCTCCTCTCCTGCAGCGCACTCTGGGATATTGAGACGGGGCAGCAGAAGACCGTATTCCTGGGGCACACCGGTGACTGTATGAGCTTGGCTGTCTCCCCAGACTTCAAACTCTTCATCTCTGGGGCTTGTGATGCTACTGCCAAACTGTGGGATGTGCGGGAGGGCACCTGCCGCCAGACCTTCTCAGGACATGAGTCTGACATCAATGCCATCTGCGTATGTATGCTGTCCGCAGTGGTGGGGAAGGCAAGGAAAAGGGAGGGTGGACCAGCTCTGAAACAGGGTCTTGGAATAAGGGTGAAAGAAGCTGTCACAGTTGTGTGGGAAACAAGGGTTTCAGGTGACCTCGGCCCCATGATCTACCCTGAAGCAGGGAGGCCTGAGTTCATGAAAGCTTGGAGGCTGGCTCTTCCCCAACACCAGGGCACCAAAGCATCTAGGTCTGACTCAAAGCACTGCTTAGACTCGGCACACCATAGTCTGTGGAGCTCAGCATGCTAACAGATGCTGGTGCAGCTGTTGGCAACCATGGTTCAGACACGTTCCAGGAGCCCTGGCACAAGACACAAGTGAGGCAGAATACCTAACTCACCTGAGGGTCTTGGTCAGCTCCAGACAGCAGATATGGGAACACAGAGAGATCTTCTGAAGATAAGATCTTCACAGAAGGCAGCACATACATGTGGGGCAAGTATCCCCCTCAGAGCCCTGGCAGTGGCAGGACAAGAAACACAACCATTTAAACCCATGCAGCTAACCTGCCAGCTCCCTGCCATCATATCTGCTGCTTGAACACCCACTGGCATCACTTAGTAAAGCTTTCCTCACCTGCCCCATGGCTACCTTGCCACACATATGGGCTGCTGCCATACCAGCTCCTGAGGTGACCTTTTTTGCTCCTCAGAGCAAGGACGCAGAAAATGAGTATGTGTGAGAAGGTTGGGGTGGGAGTATCACAGGAAAGCTCTCATCTTTCTCAGTCATGCATCACCCCATCTGAGGAATGATGAGTGGACACTTGACAAGCCTCAGACTCACAGCTGGAGTTAAAGACAATAATCCTTCCTCCAGCACTGGGACATCTTGCAATAGCCCCTAGGTCATTTGCTTTCTTGAGGTAGAAAAGGTTTACTGGGTATTAGAAGCAGCACCAGTCTCCCCTTCAGACTACTCAACTTTTATGATCCAGTGTCTTGTCCCACTGGGTTTTCCTACCTCCATGGCTCCCTAGGGGTTAGCAGGGAGGTGAAGAGTAAATCTGTAAGGCACAGCCTGATTAAAATCTGGTGTATGCCCTCCTCAGTTCTTCCCCAATGGTGAAGCCATCTGCACCGGCTCGGACGATGCTACCTGCCGTCTCTTTGACCTCCGGGCAGATCAGGAGCTCATAGTGTACTCTCATGAGAGCATCATCTGTGGAATCACATCAGTCGCCTTCTCCCGCAGTGGGCGCCTCATGCTTGCTGGGTACGATGACTTCAACTGCAATATCTGGGACTCCCTGAAAGCAGAGCGTGTGGGTGAGTGGCTCCTGGAAGTCCCTCTTTCATTCCCTGCAAGGTCTTCTGTCCCTACCAAAGCAAGGAAAGGGTCGTTTTTTTTTTTCCTAAAAGGGACATTCTACACTCACTGAAACCTAACAAAACTGCCTTGAATTTAAGGAGCACCCCATACCTAGAACAACGCTCTTGTGCAGAGGAACCATTGTTTTTAATGCTAAGGAAGTCAAGACTTTAAACAATGTTGCTTCGAGGGGGAAGAACATTAAGGTTCCCATTAGGTAAAACAGCTCACAAGCACCAGTAGTATTTCTTGCTTTCTCCTGGCCTCTGCCATTTGCCAGTGCCACTTGGTGGCCAGGCACCAAGCTGAGAAATACCTGGGCTTCCATCCAGCAACTTCAGCTGCTCTGTGATACTCATCCAGAGAATACTCCCGAGTACCATATTTCTTTCCCCTAGGAAAATGTCTAATGCAGCCCACCAGTGGAGTTGCTGTTTCTGTCTTAACAAGGATACCATCCTTTCTTTGTCCTACCATAACTCCAGGGAGAAAGCAGTTGGATGAGGATTCAGCTAGCCAGACCTTCCCAAGGACTTTGGCCAGGCCCATGGACAGTGGCTGTATGCCACACACAAGTGTTCTTCTGCACATTTGTTCTTATTAACCACATACTGACTTTAGCAAGTTGTGCAGGAACAGATAGCAAGATACATAGGGGTGTAGGTGCACAGCCTATAATGTATGTGTGTCCTTAGTGTGGTCAACTCCATCTCTTCTGGTCCTCACTTTTCCTGACCTCTCTTCTTTCCCCCCCATAGGAATCCTTTCTGGCCACGATAACAGAGTGAGCTGCCTGGGTGTGACAGCAGACGGTATGGCCGTTGCCACTGGCTCCTGGGACAGCTTCCTCAAGATCTGGAACTGAGGATGGCAGCAGAGAGGGCAAGTGCAGCAGAAGTATGGCCCACAGCCCAGCCCATGCAAACAGCATCATCAGCTGAGCACAACAGAAACGCCTGCCTACCTACCACTCCCACTTGTCTTAGACACAGGTCACTTGTAGGGGTGTCCCAGAGTGAAAAGGAGAGGCTGGGGAGGACAAGCAGGAGGAGCTGGGGAGCAGGAGCACACACTGGCCCTTCTCTCCACCTCTAAACAGGCCCAGCAGTTTTCAGCCTCATGTAGGCTTGAAGACCTTCAAAACACTTATGTCTCAGGTCTTTACAGTACAGTTCAGACACCTTGCATCTTCCTTCAAAAACCTCTACCCATGTTGACACCCATCCTTCAGAAGGCCCCTCATCTAACAGCTCTGCCCCAGACCAAGCTCTGTCCCTGATTTCACTCTACCTAGCTACTCTGTGCAGTTGTCTTACATCCCTGCAGACAGCTGCAGATTTAATGGATTTGAGATTTCCATCATGCAACCTCAGACAAAAACCTAGGGTAAAGTGGGCTCATTTTCCACTGGGGAACTTAGCTCAAGTCTTATCTATGCATAAATGGGGGAAAGGTAGCCCTCAGACCCACCAGAATACCAGGGAATGTTATATTTATTCTTATTTATTGTCTGCTTCTTGCTGTTCCTTCTCTTTTTGTCTCACTTCTGTGTTGTGCGGTGACCCTGTCTATCCAGTAGCCATCAGCCCCTATTTTCAAGTCTGTTCTAGACCTTCATAGCCCAGGCAAATAAAGCAAGATCACATAAGCACTGCAGGCTTTATTCTTTCCAGCATTGCAATGGGCTACTGCAAACATAACTCTCCCGTTAATACTGCCCGCTGACCCCATCCAGAGAGCACCTCATCCACAGGCCTCGCTCTACCTCCAAGACCCATGGGGAGGGTGTTCCTCATCTGTTTTAGTTGAGAAGAGGCTGTTAGTTCCAAGGCTTGCTGCCCTAGGTTAGGGATAGAGAGCTGAAGATGCATCCATGCAAACCTAGGAGATTTGAGCTCAATTACAGGACACAGACATCATATCCAGCCCCTCTTCCGCTTGTTAGCTCACAACAGCGGCCGGGGGTCCCAAGGCTCTGTTTGAGAGAGTCAGAGGTCAATGAAGTGTAGTCACTTATCAACAGAAGGTCAAGGTATTAATGCACAATACTATCTCATCCTATTTTGGATCTTACCCTCATGCCAGACCCTTGCAACAGGCTAGTCCTCTGTATACATCAGTTTCAGCCCAAGGTATGTGCAGCAGAATTCCAGAAGCAACACTAGATAGAGCTGTCCCCTGAACAGAGCTGCAGCTTCCCAGCCCACCCTACAGTACATGGCTTCAAGGTCAGACCCTTCTCAGCATAGCTGAGACAGAGGTAAGTTTTAGGGTGAATGGAAGCCTAAACTAATTGTTGCTGAAGTCTTGTCCCCAAAGAAAATACTGCACTGGGCAAGCAGCAAACTCTTACTGTCCTATCAGGATATAGATACAGTCAACAAAGGTTTAATAAAAAATTGCTACAGATAAGAATGCTACAGTAAATCAATGTAGGAGAAGAGCCGGTCTGTACTGTACATAAGTCATACAAGGCTGGGAGGGGGAGGAGGAAGAAGGTGCTTTCCTTTTTCCCCAACAGAGATAGGTTAGAAGAGTGACCACAGGTCTGGAGTTTCAGTCTATTGCAAGTTTTCTCACCACCAGAAGACTCTCAAAACCTAGAAGCAAATTAAACGAAGATCCTGGGGAAGGAAATCTCTAGTTCTCCACAAAAGGACACTGTTGGTTCTCTTTGTTCAAGTCACTCCAAGTACAGTTCCCAGATTTGAGACTCCTGCTCAGATCCATGTTCACTTCCTTCTTCTCACCAAGGTTCTCTCCCAGCACATGCCTCTTACCCTAGGGAAAGAAAACCCCAAACACAGTGTAAAATGCAGGTTAACTGAGCGTTAGTTAACTCTCAGGGGAGCACATAGCCCAGTTTTAGGCCATTCAACTTTGGCTTGTCAAATGTCTAAGAGTGATGGATTCTTTCTACAGCCTGAAGAGAAAGGATGCACGAAATATGGTCAATATCACAGTAAATCCAAAGATACGGATATTGAACAAGACTTGGAGACATCTAGGGACAAGACTGACCCACAGAAAAATACTTGTGAAATCACCAGGCTGTACAGGCCTAGGAAGCCACAGTACCAATCTAGGGCCCTATAAAATACAGAAATTGAAGGATTTGATTTTTTTCAGCCCATTCTCCTCCCCCTCTCCCCTCAGTATGACTCATTAAGCTTTACCTGTCGAGGGGCAGGAGCACTGGGGGAGTTATCATCTTGTAGGATGCTGAGGGGAGAGCGGCCAGTTCCACCAGATGTTGCCACCACTTTGTTATTGGTCTTGCGTTTTACAGGCTTGCTCCCTAGTGACAGCAGGAAAAATGTCAGCGTGTCAGGACAAGTCTAGAGGGTCCTGGATTTTAAACATCTCCCAGCCTTTATGCTCTAGCTTGCTTGCCTGCACAGCAAAGACTGTTACCCAAAGACTTCCAGGTAAAGGGATCACAGAAAGGTTGATGTTGGAAGAGAGCTCTAGAGGACATCTAGTCCAACCCCCCTGCTCCAGCAAAGCCATCTAGAGCTCAGGATCATGTCTAGATGGCTTCTGAATGTCTGCAAGAACAGAAAGGATGTAACCTCTCTGGGCAACATGCTCCAGTAGTTGGTCATCCTAACAGTGGGAAAAAAAAAATTGTTTCCTGATGTTCAGATGAAGCCTCCCATGTTGCAGCTTGTGCCCATTGCCTCTGGTTCCATCACTAGGCACCACTGAAGAGTCCAGCTTTCCCTTCCTTATGCAGGAAGGGAAATAATAAGATCCTCCTGAGACTTCTCTTCTGCAAAGCTGAATAACCCTAGCTCTCAGCCTCACCCCGTAGCAGAGAGTTTCCTTAAACATGGTCTGTGTTGAAGACTCCCGGCATCACCGAGCTGTAGCACTTTGAAGCAATTCCCACCCTCACTCTCTGGCTCTTCCTGAGGAGAAGCTCCAAGATCCCACTGAACAGGCCTCCACAATTACAAGCCTGTCTCAGAGAGGGGAAAAGCTCACATTTAGCTCTTAAAGAAGTACATATACTTCTTGATTTCGACTACCGGTTTAAAACCTAGCTTTCTAGCTCCTGACAGAAACCAGATCGATAAAAGAGCAGTTCTCAAAGGGGGTTCATATCTGACAGCCGCAGAGCCCCAGGGCCAGGCTGTCTGAAGTGCTGGGAGCCAGCTGAATCAGGTGTAACGCACAAGGTGCTGAGCGAGCTGGAGAAAGCACACGCACAAGAGGATGCAGACCTGCTCGTACCACGAACCACGCAGCTCCCCAGGCACACGGGGCCTTAGCCGTGCTCCCCCCCTCCACCGGGCACTTACCCGAGGAATAGCCAGGTCCCGTAACGCGGGCTGGACGAGCCGGGGCCGTGCTGGGGGAGAG
>VWZY01005823.1:37618-52619 GCA_013399075.1 Chloroceryle aenea
GCGTGGCCCCGCAGGCGGAGGGCGAGTCGATGCTGTGTCATTAAGATGGCAGTGGTCCCTTCTGCAGCCGTCTCCACCCCGCAGGCATCTCTGCTCCTCCCTCCCCTCCCTCTCTCCCCGCGCCTGGCCAAGGCGGACCTGGGGAGGCCCAGGCGGTGGGAGGGCGAGGTTCCCACCGCCTGCCCTTGGCCTCCTCCGCAGACGCCCCTCTGGGCTGCGCACCAGCCCGCCGGAGAAAAGGGCTGCAGCTGGAAGATGGCAGCAGCGCGCGGCAGTCTGGCCCTCGTTCCCTTCCAGCGTCCCCCAGTGATGCCAGTCTGTACGCCCCCCGCTCTTACAGTCCCCTTTGCTTCACTTCGGGAAGCAGGCTGAGAGCTTCTCAGTTGTTTTCCTTTTCTAGCCTCTGCAGTTGGATCCGTTGCTCCTTCAGTTTAAAAAGGGTATCTCTGCTGAATGAGTTCTCCAGGTGCTTTTGGAATGGGAAGGGCTCATTCTCTGTCTTTTTTTTTTGGAGCTACTTGCAAGTTTTTGAGCAGCAGCAGCAAAAATAGTGGTCTGTTAGCCTTCTTCATACTAGAGTTTGAACAAAGTTCACTATGGCACGGGGAATTAGGCTTTGTTGGTATGATTGGACTGTGCTCTATGTGTGCTAAGGACCTTTTGTGAGCTAAGTTTCGGAGGAATCTCACTCAGGCTTTTCTGATTTGGTAGCATCCTGCCATAAAGGAACAGGCAAATAGGTTCTTAAATACATTACCTGGCTAGGAATACCTGTTCTTCTGGGATAGCCAGGCTGGAGCTCACCATCTTATTTCTGACTAGCTACTAAGTGGCTGGTATGTAAGAATGAGCCGTAGCCATGATCTAATGAATGGTGTTCCTGGAGGTAAGCCTATGCCTGTCCTAGCAATTGGAATGGCATTCTTCACCACCTCCCTTCAGTTCTTCTCTCTCATTCCTTCCAGGAGTCAGATGGTGGTTTGTATATCTGCATGAACACGTTCCTGGGCTTTGGGAAGCAGTATGTGGAAAAGCACTACCAGAAGACAGGCCAGCGGGTCTATCTGCACCTCAAAAGAACACGTAAACTGGTAAATAAATAAGAATACATCCAATCAAACTTGTTCAGAAATTGAGAGCTGGGCTCTGTGTTCGGTCAGATACGTCATTTTCTCTCCTTAGATATAACAGATGCTTTTCTTGGTGAACTGAGGTACACCAGTTCTTCAGCTCTGCTTATGGTGAATCGCTGTATGCATTGCCCATGCTATTTCAGCCTGGCCTTTTTCTGTGTTCAGAGTAGCTTAATTTCAGTCCTCGAGGCTCGCCTGTCCCCCTAACCCTATTTCCCTCTTTAATCTCAATGAAATAGAAGGAAGAGGACACCAGTTCCAGTGCTGGGGACCCCCCAAGGAAGAAACCAACTCGCTTGGCTATTGGTAAGGAAGCACTTGTGTACTATATTGTCCTTGTTGTTTCAGCTACTCCTCTGGAGCTGCCTGGATTTGTGGCACTTTTTTTTTTT
This sequence comes from Chloroceryle aenea, assembly GCA_013399075.1. NCBI lineage: Eukaryota > Metazoa > Chordata > Aves > Coraciiformes > Cerylidae > Chloroceryle > Chloroceryle aenea. The sequence goes on from VWZY01005823.1 coordinate 39,144, forward strand.
TGTCTTTTTTTGTTTGGGTTTTTTGGAGGGCTAGTTGGAGGTGGCATCCCTGACCAAATTCAGATCTCATGTTTTCTAGGCAGTTTCTACAAAGCAGTTGTTGAGGTCGTAGTTCTGTTCTATGTTCAAAGTTGCATCGTGTTTCTCTGGATAGATCTCTCTTGCATCCTCTCTTAACTCCGTATGCCTGACTCAGCTTGGTGTGAGCAGAGCTTCTGTGGGACTGTTGCTTCATATGGATGTGTCCAGTGTGGGGCTGAAGTATGTGTGAGGCTGAGAAAGTAAGTTTGAAGTTTCTGGTAGGAAAAAAAAAGTGTTTTTTACATTTCTTAGATATTGAACTATAGATGGGGAAGAAATGACTAGTAATGCTGTATTAACATCTGGGGCTTCTTGACAGCTCTTTGAAATGCTAGGCTGATGTTGAAGGAAACACGTGAACATTAAAACAAGCCCTTTTTTGAAGAACAAGGTTGGTGTTCCATTACTGTCTTGCACCAGCTGAAAAGGCTGTCCTGGCAATCGGTGAAGATGCTGCTTATTTGGAGCAGACTTGGCCAGTAATTTCTGAACTGTTCTGGAGACAATAAAGCAGAGGATGGGAACGGTTTTTAGCAGTATGTCATGGTGTAACCCCATCCAGCAACTGAACACCACACAGCCTCTTGCACAGTCCTTCCTCCTCCCAGTAAGATGGAGAGGAGAATCGGGGGAAAAAAAAAACCAACCAGAACTCATGGCTTGAGATAAGACCAGTTTCATAATTAATCACATTGGTAAAATATAATAATAATGATAATAATGCTGAAAATAAATATAACAAAAAGAGAGAGAAATAAAACCCAAGAAAAGGCAAGTGATGCAGAGTGCAGTTGCTAGCCACCCCCTGCCTGATGCCTGAGCTGCGATCCGTGCCTCCCAGCCAGCTCCCCTCACCTGTACAATGAGCATGACGTTGTATGATGTATGGTATCCACTGTCTCCTTAGCCAGGTTGGGTGCACTGCCCTGTCTGTGCTCCCTCACAGCTTCTGGTGCACCCACACCCTGTCAAGACACGGGAAGTTGAAAAGTCCTGGATTTCTTCACAACAACTAAAAGCATCAGCAGATTATCATCACCCTTCTCATACCCATTCCCATACCGAATCCAAAGCATGGCACTGCTGTAGCTACCCAGAAGGAAAATTAGCTCTATCCCAGCTGAAACCAGGACACTAACAGGTTCTTGGCTTGCTAGAAGCTGACCACTAGAGGGAAATCCAGAACCTGGGCCGTGCATGTCTTGCTTTTTGCTTTCTTTTTCCCTGGCTGTGCCATTGTGTAAGCAGATGCCCAGTGACTCCACTGCTGCCACAGCACATACACCAGTATTAAAACTGTCAACTGCTCCCTGTTTTTATGGTGAGGTGAATGGAGTCCCAAAGGTGACTTCTAGCAAAATTGAGACTAGAGTCTACATTTCGTCATATGGCCAGTGCTTGCTTTTTTCCTTTCGTGTGTGATTATGCTGCCTTTGGAGAGATGAGGCCCAGTCTTTCTTATAAGTTACTTCTACATCCTCAATTCTACAGACAGCTGTTGTCACTGGGTCGGGAAATAGCTGCCCGTGATAGCAGCTTAAGGGCCTGAATGGAGGGGGAGAGAATACAAGAATGTATTAGCCCTTCGAGGCAGTGATCTTAAATCTAGGACATAATTCTTTTCTTCTTTTTTAGCTAAACCTTGGTGGTTTAGCTAATCCTGACATGGGAAATTTTTTTTAAGTGGTAAAAAGACTTAGTAGCAAAATGACATTGGCTGCAAAATATAGCCATTGAACTCTCTGTACCTCAGCCCCACTCTACATGGGAAGAAATAAATCTATAGTGCTTGTCTTCTGTGCCTGCACGTTGGTTGAACGACTGCTGGAGTTTGTGGTGCTTGGATATAACCGTGGAGAGGGAGGCAGTGTACCTCGTGGCAAGCTGTTGATTATAGGTGGGGCAGAAAGCTAGGAGGCAGCCTGCTGACTGAAGACCCTCTTGCTCATCTCGAGCCTCCAACAGTTCACATAACTACCTGAGGGGACCTCACCAGTCTGTTTTAGTTTGTTTGGAGTTCAGGAATTGTGTGATACCCTGAGAGATTGTGTATTGCTTTACTCTGAAGTGATGACAGATCTCTGGAATATGCTGAAGAGGCACAGAAGAGGATTATCTGGGTATGTTGTTGCATGATGCTGGTGACTGTTTTCAGGCATTTCTAAAATCACTCAGGCTTGCAGCCTCTGCGTTCGTACACAGCAGTTCATGCATTGTCTAAAAATTGTAGCTGTCTGAGGAGAGAGCTGCAGGAGCTATCGTGGGGACCGGGTATTGTTGTCAGTAATGTTTTAACCAGATGCAGCAGTGGTTGCCAGAACTGTGTTGATTCTTGAGGCAGAGGCACTAAACAGCAAAAACTCCTACTCCTTTCGAAGGTCTGTTGCAGCCACAGCATGCCATTTTTAAAGAAACAAAGGAAATTCAGTTAAAAGAACCAACCCAAATATAGTGGGTTAAGGTTGTAGGTAAGCTGTGGAGCGGCGAGGGAAGACGCGGTCAATCAATGTGATTGATAAGTGAACTTCGTTTATTAGCTATCAGTGCACTACTTATATACAGTCACCTCATTAGTAGTCACACCTGTCCATCCTCTATTGGCTCAATCCACAGGGTCTCTTAGCATAACCCAACCCCTGTCGCAGTAACAGAAGGCTGCTACTTTCTCATTCCACAATATTCTATTATTGTACAATTTATCAGCTCAAGGTCATGCTGTCCCTGTAAGTTTCTTGCAAGGATTGCAACTGGGCTTAACAGCTTGCTTCAGATGATGCTTCTCTTAAAGGTACACGACCCTTGTCTTTTAGCCATTCTACAACAATAAGCCATGTGTCTTCAGCCTGTTTCCTGCTGAGAAGCAAAGTGTCAACACTTGGGGAACAGTAAAGACCGAGTTTTTTTTCCCTGATTATCCACATAATCTCGAAGCTGTTCCCTGGGCTGCAAATGTTACTTTTTGGTGACTGGTGACATCATGACTGTTGACATCTGGCAAATAACTTCTTAGGTATGGAGCTCCCATTTCTGTTGCAACCTCAGGAAACCATGGCTAGGTGAGCATGAGGAACTGCTAGTGCTTTGCCAATCCTAAGACTTTTAACTGTGGATGCTCTGGTTCCAGAGGAACTCCTGGTTGTCTGTGCTTAAGTTTAGGACTCTGAAGTGTCCTTCCTAGAAGAGGCAAGAAGCAGAGACGGGCTCCTTAAGGATGCTGGTAGACTAGACCTTTGCACTGGCTTAGAACGTGACGAATGGAGATGTGCATGAAGAGATCATCTTGGATATACTGTGAAGGATGAACAGCAGTGCTTTATCATGGCTCTGTTATGGCTAATGTCTCTCTAGAGCAGGTCTGGTTGTAGTCAGGGTTTGGAGAGGTCTACACCGTTGTAAAAAGAGCTGGGAAATGCAAACCTATTGTTGCTCGGCTTCTATTTGCTCCTGTGAAGTTCACACTGATAGCAGAAACTTTGGGATCCGGAAATGGAAGAAGGATTGTGGATCATTGATCTAGAGCTTTGCTTTTGTCATGGTGCCTTATTTCATGTAAACCAGGGGTAAAGCAGCTTTGCAGACTGTTTGGCTTTACCTGTTACCACAATGATTTTTCCTTCCTGCAGGTGTAGAAGGTGGATTTGACATCACAGAAGAAAAGTTTGAATACGATGAAGATGTAAAAATAGTAATTTTCCCAGAGCATTTGGATATTCCACATGATGGGCTGGAGGGACTACCGGACATGGTCAGAGACAGGGTATGTTTGCATGGAGAGCTGTGTTCTCTTTTGGTAGGGAGGAAATGCACCATTACAGAGAAGGAGCTGCTGTCCTGTGGAATGGATCCTGCAGAGCTCCTGTCAAGTCTGAGCTTGCAGTAAATGGGATTGTTCTGCACTTATACAGTGTTTTATTAGTCTGGAGAAGAGGAGACTGAGAGGACACCTTATTGCTCTCTACACCTACCTAAAAGGAGGTTGTGAGGCTGCTGTTGGTCTCTTCTCCCAAATTAGTAATGATAAAACGAGAGGAAATGGCCTCAAGTTGCATCAAGGGAGGTTTAGATTGGATATTAGGAAGAAATTCTTCACTGAGAGAGTGGTTGGGCACTGGAACAGGCTGCCCAGGGAGGTGGTGGAGTTACCATCCCTGCAGGTCCTTAAAAAACAATTAGATGTAGCGCTTGAGGGTATGGTCTAATGGATAGAGAGATGTTAGGATGAAGGTTGGACTTGATGATCCTAGAGGTCTTTTCCAGCCCTAATGATTCAGTGATTCTTTATTATGGAGCCCTGACTTGTGACTGAGGCTCGCGAATGCTGCCCTAGCGCAACCGATTTGATCTAAAATGTGGAAAGTTGCATCTCTGGAAGCTTCTTTCCTCCTACCCTTCATTTTATTTCCTGCTGTCCTAATTCCAGATTGCCAGTGCAATTGAGGCCATCCTGACAGCAGATTCAGCATCACGGAAGCAGGAGGTGCAGGCTTGGGATGGGGAGGTTCGACGTGTTTCCAAACATGCTTTTTCCTTGCACCAACTTCAGAATGATGTCCGCATCCCACCATGGTGAGCATACCACTGAAACTAGCTGCATCACTCTCTATCCCAGACTCACCCCCATCACCACCTTCTCCTGTTGTGGACTGTAGCAGCAGGTTACTTCTCTGTGAGTCTCTTGAGTGTGCCTTGTCATAGTAAATTCAGGGGAAACATCAAACTAAGGTATTTGAGGGTGCTCAGTGTTCTGAAGTAAAAGAGGAGTGAGATTGCTTATACTATGGTGAGTGGGTAGTACTGGAGCGGGCTAGAACCCAAAGGTTTTCACACTAATCTCTTTCCCTTTTCCTCGTTCCTAGTGGCTGGAAGTGCAGCAAGTGTGACATGAAGGAGAACCTGTGGCTGAACATGACGGATGGAGCCATCCTCTGTGGTCGGCGCTATTTTGATGGCAGTGGTGGCAACAATCACGCGGTCGAGCATTACCGGGAGACCGGCTACCCCCTGGCTGTGAAACTGGGAACAATTACTCCTGATGGGGCCGGTGAGAAGGGGGACCTTGGGAAAGGTTATGGACGTCAGGCTGACTGGGGTCTTTAAGGGAAGTCGGGGAGGATTTCCAGGCAGTTGTTGCCCATCTTATGACCTGAACATTCAGTGTCATCCTGTTGTGAACTTTCCCATTCTGACCTGTTTCTTATGGCAGGCAAAGAACCAGCTGATAAAGCTTTGCTCTCCTGCTCCCCTCTCTTGTAATTTGAAGGGTTTCCAGGTTTGGGGTTTCCAGGTTGCTGTCATCTTTTCTGTGGTGGGATGTTTGTCAAGTTCTTTTGTGTCCAAAGGCTGAACAGAATGTAAGGGCACAGTAACCCACTTCTCTCACTCCAGGCATACATGTACCTTGATCAGCGACAAAGTTGTTTATCTTGTCACACGTTTTGAAGGACCCTCAGTGTTCCATCTGCTTTGCTACTCTGCTAAAAAAACAACTGCTCAGTTTGTTGAAAATCCCAGTTCTGAGCATTCTTATCATCCAGCAGTGAATGTTAGATCATAAGCCATTAGAAGAGTCTCCTTTTTTCTGTGTTCCTGCATAGATGTCTACTCCTATGATGAGGATGACATGGTGTTGGATCCCAACCTGGCAGAACATCTTGCTCACTTTGGGATTGACATGCTGAAGATGCAGAAGGTGAGGACAGGGGGTGGTTCTTCATTGGCCCAGAGGGGCAGAGAATCAACTCTGAGGTGTCTTAGCTGGATCCCGGTTTTCTGTGGCTATGTAGAACCATTCCTGTTTGAGAAGCCCTGTTTTTTTTTTGTCAGGCAGAGAGTTGTCTCATCAGACTCGCTATTTTCATTGCCTTTATTTTCCCTTTCTTTCCTGTCCCTCGGGTTTATTTCTTTGGAATTCTGTGTCAGTATTCCAAGTAGGGAAGTTCTCAGCCACCAAGCTTTGTTCTTTGTTCCCTAGATTTAGTGTTAGCGTGTGATTTCCACACGCCCTTAGAGAAAATGGTTCAGATTTCTCCCATGTTTCTTAAAATTTATCCTTATAAAATATCCAAATACTCAGATACTCAAAACCAACTCTTGTATCTTCCTTCTCTTGTCATTTAATAAACCAGACTGGATTTGACCCCTTATGTTTCTGTACAGCATTTCCCTTTTCACACCTCTTATGTTCCCTTGAGGGTTTTTCCTGTTCTTTCCCTCCACAGACAGACAAGACAATGACAGAACTGGAAATAGACATGAACCAGCGCATTGGGGAGTGGGAGCTCATCCAGGAGTCTGGTGTGCAGCTCAAGCCCCTCTATGGACCTGGGTACACTGGTATCCGTAACCTGGGAAACAGTTGCTACCTCAATTCTGTGATGCAGGTGCTGTTCAGTATCCCAGACTTCCAGAGAAAGTAAGTGAGCTTAATCGCTCTTTTCCATTAGCCTAGGATCCCCTGGGATCAGTACAAAGGTCTCCTAGAGCTGGGAGCTTCTGTTACAGTAATCTGGCTCTGACCTGTGTTTTTACTCCATGAGCCCTTGTGTCCCTTAGATTACTCCGTTTTGCTTTGCCAGGTATGTGGACAAGCTGGAGAAGATATTCCAAAGTGCACCTTCGGACCCCACACAGGACTTCAGCACACAAGTGTACGTAGAGTTTTGGTGAGAGAAGGAAGGCTGAGGCTGACTGGGTGCGTTCCCTCTGCGCTGCTACAGTGTGCTTTGCTGCAGGTTTCTCCCTCATGCCTTGCCTCTCTGTTTCCATGTCCATCACGAGCTGTGCTGATCCTCAGTGGTCAATAAAGACCTAAGCCAAGAAAGTTCAGCTGAATGCCCCAGATGGAGAGGACAGAGTGCACTGACTCAGTATTCATGAGAGGCTGTTAAATGTGTTATTTGGGGAATGCAGTACCATCTATTACCACGGGGGGATTTCTGGTAGGCATATTCTATCTGAAGCAAAAAGTTGCTTGCTCTCTGCAACCGAGGGAGATGGCAAAGAAAGATACAGATTTAGGCAGCATTGTTCTCGGTGGATGACTTTTTTTATATGCTTAAAGAGGCTTCCTGCAAGGGGAAGCAATAGCAAGTAATATCCAAGTGCAAGCAATAGCAGGAGAACAAACAGAAGGAGGAACACAAGATTTGGGAGAGTGTTGCCTTTTAAATATGTGAATTCTTTGCTACATCTGCTCTAAAACAGCAAAGCAGTATACAGAGGTTTGGGGTGGAGGAATGGAAGGTAAAAGATTCTAAATTTCATCAGCCTGGAGTGAGGTGCTCACTGAGGGGGGTTGTGGATTAAGCAGACAGAGCCAATGTAGAGGGAGGAATTGGTAGGGCTTGATTCCAGACAAATGGCAACAGTCATGGGGGAGGACTCCAGTGAAGTGGAATAGTAGAAGACTGAGAATAGGAAGAAATTGCTCGTTAGTCTTGTCCCTTAAGTTCCTCATGCAGTCATTCTTGATCTTTCCCCTGGGAAAAGGGATCAGTCTGCTCATAGCAATGCTATTTCTGGCTCAGACAATTCATTCTGCCCTCTTGTATCCTGCACAGTCGGATACACTGCTACTTTACCCATGTCAGGCTGCTGCTTAGTTTGCCTGTTATGTAGCTACTGTATGGCTTGGAACCAGCTGCCCTTCTGCAGGGAAAAAGAAGCTGTTCCTTTGTTTTACCCAATATGCAAGTAATGGTTGAGATTGGTGCCCAGAAATCCTAGCAGCTTTCGAGTCCATGATGTCTCATGGGACCAGAGAGCAGATCAAGATAAGATGATCATGGCTGGTGAAGCAGAGAAAGGTGATCTCTGTGAGATTGACAGTCCATGGCAGTGTTAAAGCTGGTTGGGTTGATGTGGCTTCTGGAGTATGTGGGATTGAAGAAACCATTTTGATGCAAATAGTGACTTCTTGGTCATTCCAGAGCCAAACTGGGCCATGGCCTGCTTTCTGGGGAGTATTCAAAGCCAGCTTCTGCAGATGGGGAACAGCTACCCGATCAGAAGGTAAGACCTGGACATGGTATCCTCATGAAGCATGAGGTATTCCCTACGTTACACGGAGGAAGAACCCTTTCTGAAGGTGTGTCCTGGGGCTCATTCCAGGGCCCTGTCACCTGAAGAAAAACATGGCTAAGAGTAGAGTGCTATATACCAGGACACATGCTTGGCAAACTTCAACCACCTTCCTCTCTTACGCTGTTATTTTCAGGGTATGCAAAATGGCATCGCTCCACGCATGTTTAAGTCCCTCATTGGAAAGGGGCACCCAGAATTTTCCACTAACCGTCAGCAGGATGCCCAGGAATTCTTTCTGCACTTCATCAACATGGTGGAGGTAATGACTGAGTCTTAACCTGTTAAATGATGGAAAAGCCCAGCTTTGTTTTCCCCTCACAGTAGGGTGTGAGGAGTGGAGGTGAGAAACTGGCAGTAGAAGCAGAGAGGGAGAGAACGCAGGGAAATGAGCCATAAGCAGAGAAAGAGAGAATGCTTAGCCATGTTTTCAGGGCTGATTCCTTGGAGGAATCTCCTGGGGGAATGGCACAGCTAGAGATGTAAATTGTCTCTCTAGGAGCAGGAATGGTGTGGGTTTCTGGACTCGAGAAGCTGGCTCCAGTTTACTCTTTGCTATCTTTTCCAGTGGGCTTGGTACAGAAGTGAATTCTTCCTAGCCGTCTCCTGTGTGGATCCACTGCTACTGCAGATGTTTATTTCTGCCATTCTGATGTCTGATCTCTCCTCCTTCAGAGGAACTGCCGCAGCTCGGAGAACCCTAATGAGGTCTTCCGTTTTCTTGTGGAGGAGAAGCTGAAGTGCCTGGCCACAGAAAAGGTGAAATACACCCAGCGTGTGGACTATATTATGCAGCTGCCTGTGCCCATGGATGCTGCACTCAACAAAGGTCAGTAGTGTGTAAAGGCCAGAACAGTAGCAAACATGTTTGGCTATTGTACTTTTATTACAGAACTCCTAAAATGAGAAAGGGGCTTCCCCAAGAACTGGCTTTGCCACTTCTGAAGCTGGATAGATCCTTCACCTGCTTTTATGGGTGGGACTAACCTCTTCAGAGGCTTTGTTGACACGGTGATGTCCCCCTAGAACCTTTCCCTCCAACACCACAAGCTGGACTGTGATTCAACAGCAAAGCAGGACTGCAGTAGCAGAACAGAGCTCTGGAAAACGCTGTCTACTTTGTGCTCCATTCTTGATGGCGTCTATCTATCCATAGAACTGTTCTGCCTCCAGGTGTAGCTTACAGCAGTTGCTTTGTAGATAACTCAACATGGTCTTTTGACTCCTCTGCTGTATTCTCTAGATGAGCTACTGGAATACGAGGAGAAGAAGCGGCAGGCCGAGGAGGAGAAGCAGCCACTGCCTGAGCTGGTGCGAGCCAAAGTGCCTTTCAGCTCCTGCCTAGAGGCATATGGAGCTCCAGAGCAGGTGGATGATTTCTGGAGCACAGCCTTGCAGGCCAAGTCTGTGGCTCTCAAGTGAGTGTGTGTGAGTTACCAGCTAGGCTATGATGAACTGGCAATAGCTGCATCTTCAGGGACAACTTGTAGTTGCTTGGGGAAGTAGTGTTACCAAAGCTTTGTAGGCTTCCACACCCTGGGCCCATGGAACATTGCAGCAGAGGGGGAACCAATCCATCAGTGCTGGAGTAATTGCCCCCAGGGGATTACTGTGGGCAGAACAGCAGTGCTCGTGAAATCTTTACCACCAGATTTCAATTCCTGAGTGACAATGAAAGTACAATGAGCAGATTTTATTCTAAATTTAAAGTTTAGCTTTGAAGATCAGTACTGACAACATGACCAACACTGGTTTTGCATGATCTCTAAAATTTCTTTAAAGGATTTCTCTAGCTATTAAAGTTTGAGCAAAACATGGAGTATAGCAGAGTTATTTTAAAGAATGATAACTTAAATGCTAATAGCAAGGTTTATAAAGCAGCTTTAATTTGTCTCGCTGCCTGCAGCACATGCAACAGTGTAAAGGTGTAGTGAGAAGATTACAAACTTAAGCAGCTTTCTGCTGTGATGCTGCTGACTTGTTCTGCAAGGAAAGAGTAGTCCTCAAAGTACTGGAAGTGTTTCTCTAACAATTATTAAGCAATAGCTACTAGAAATGCAGTCATGTTGAAAAATAACAGTTGGGTTTGCTTTTAAATAGTGAGTTGTGTTCTAACACTCCATAAGAATTACCATTGGATGTATACCATTGCTTAAATTAATTTTATGGCACATTAACAGTTATCTCCCAATAATAAGTATCTATTTCTCTTATTACTTCTTTTCCCTTCACAGACATTCCCTTGTTTCATAGATTCCAGATACCCTTTCTCTATGATTGTCTGACTAAATAATGTTCAATCAAATTCAGCCAGCTTAAAATTCACTGCTTCTGCTTTCTGTCTGAACAAGTGCTCTTGTGCAGGAAAGCTCGTCCATTCCTGCAGCTGTATCTGTTGGTCTAATAAAAGGTGTTATTTTCTTTACATTCCTTAGAAGTTAGACTTGTAATTAAAATACTAAAATCTGAGAAGGCTTGTAAAATACAAGACTGGAAGGTAGCAAACGTGTACTGTGTTTCTAGTCTCCTGAGATTTTGTAAATGTTGCACTCTGTCTTGTCACAGCATCTGCTTTAGAAGTGGTTCTGTGTTTGAGGAGCTTTAAAGCTCAGCAAAGGGAGCTGCACGGATCCGTGCATCAGTCATTGCTGACAAAGTATTGAAAAATATTATTTATCTCTTTTCAGGACAACACGGTTCGCCTCTTTCCCGGATTATCTGGTGATCCAGATTAAGAAATTCACTTTCGGTCTAGACTGGGTGCCCAAAAAGCTTGGTAAGAGGATGAGCAGTACAGAGCATATAGGTCTTGGGAGTCATATATGTATATTGTGGTCAGTACTGCAAAGAGGAAAGTACCTACTCCAAAAGGAGCTGCAGACTGCAGCATATTGCATCCCTGGGGATTTCCCTTTCTAGATCTCCCAACCAGGTCCTTTTTTTCTGCCCCTCTGGGCAGGCTGAGCAAGACCATATCTTGCAGATGTCTCCATCGAAATGCCAGAGGAGCTGGATATCTCTGCACTGCAGGGAACTGGACTGCAGGATGGAGAGGAAGAAATGCCAGACATCGCACCACCACTGGTGACACCAGATGAGCCCAAAGGTAGCCTGGGGTTCTATGGCAACGAGGATGACGACTCCTTCTGCTCCCCTCACTTCTCCTCTCCGACATGTTAGTGATTCTCCTCCTCTCTTCCTGATGCCTGACCCATTTCCTTGCTCTCCTTGTCTTGTCTCCCATGCTAGTGTTCTCCACCTGCTCAAACTTTCCCTGTCCCTCTGTCAGCGAATGCTGGTTGCCTCCCTTGCATGGTTGTTATGCAGGGGAGTTTGTTGATTCCTGTTCTGTGGAAGATGGGGGGTGGCATGTCTGTCTAGTGCATTTAGAGGGAACGGAGACGGGGTTTATACAAGATGGAACTGGTAGAGGTATTTTATTTTCACAGAACACAGTGGGAGGTGGGGTTTGGAAGGTAGGGAACAGCCAGCGCTCCTGAGTTCATGAGTCGAGTCCTTTTGTTCCCTGGGGTGCCTGTGTACCTAAGAAGAAAGGTAGCAAAGGACGAGAAGAGCAGAGAGAGGGTGGGAGTGGGTGGCTCTAATCTCTGTATTCCCACAGCACCCATGTTGGATGAGTCGGTGATTATCCAGCTGGTGGAGATGGGCTTTCCCATGGATGCCTGCCGCAAAGCTGTGTATTACACAGGGAACAGTGGGGTTGAGGCGGCCATGAATTGGATCATGTCACACATGGATGATCCAGGTAGGAGGGCACATGGCCACAGTGAAGCTTATTGCATCTGGGTCATGGCACTTCCTGTCCCACTCCTGCAGTGGAAAACTGAAGTGCTTGGGACCTCGGGCTGTATCCCTTTTGAAGAGATCTAACTTCTCCGAGTCGTGTTCTGTTTCCTGCTGCAGACTTTGCTAACCCCTTGGTTCTCCCTGGATCCAGTGGACCAGGGTCAACTATTGCCTGCCCAGACCCTCCTTCAGAAGACAGCGTGGCCACCATTGTCTCTATGGGCTTCTCCCGGGACCAGGCTATGAAAGCGCTTAGAGCCACGGTGAGAGGCATGGGTGATGTCAGAGTGGAAGGATATTCTCAGGAACTGGCATTCCTGAGTTCAGTCTCTTTGTTTTCCTTCCAGAACAACAGTCTGGAGCGTGCTGTGGATTGGATCTTTAGCCACATTGATGACCTTGATGCAGAAGCTGCTATGGATATCTCAGAGGGGCGCTCAGCAGCAGAGTCCATTTCTGAATCTGTCCCTGTGGGTCCTAAAGTGCGTGATGGGCCTGGAAGTGAGTTCCAAGCAGTGGGAATGTGGATTTTGGAGCGCAAACTCAGCCTGGCTTTATCCTCCCTGACTGATGCCGTACCACAGGTTTTTTTAGCAGCAGGAGCAGCTGCCACAGAGCTGGGCTGGCTGTTGAGAGGAAAGCAGGGAGGAAAAGGAGAGGGGTGGCAAAATAGGGTCTAGACCCTTCGGGCTAAGGATTACCTGGGAGCCCATAAGAGAGGGGGAGAGAAAGCATCATCAAGTGGAAGAGGGGAAGGGCTGTGCTGCTTTTTCCCCATCATCCCGGGAGGCTTCTCTGTTCTTCAGGTTCCACTCTCTGCAGTGTCGGTGCCTAGGCTGCTGGGTGCTGTGGGGAGGGGGAATCCCAGCTGGTATCCACGGGGTGCCTATGGGCCAAATAGCTGGAAGAGAGAAGGCCAAGTGACAGTTACCATCTCCTGTTTCCCTGCACCTTTGGCCCTCAGACCAAATCCTCCCAGTCACACTTGACACAGATGCGCTTCTAAATTACCAGAAGAGCCTCCTTCAGAGACCATGTTCTAGAGGGGACCTGGCACAGGGTGTCGGGGTAAGATGCCTGCCTTTCTCTGATCGCTTCTCTCCTCCTCTTCTCAAGAGTATCAGCTGTTTGCCTTCATCAGCCACATGGGCACTTCAACTATGTGTGGACACTACGTTTGTCACATTAAGAAAGATGGCAGGTAAGGGGGATTTTTCACAGCATAAGGGGACTCTGAGGTGTGGTTTTTTTTAATCACTGTTCTCCTGTTTCTTCAGAGGTTTGGGGGGGTCAGGGAGAAGAGCAGGTGAGGGGAATCCAGTTGTGTCTTAGCCCCAGAACGGTGTTTCTGAGCTCCTCTTCTGCTTGTTGCAGGTGGGTGATCTACAATGACCAGAAAGTCTGTGCTTCTGAGAAGCCCCCCAAGGACCTGGGCTACATCTACTTCTACCAGCGGATTCCCAGCTAGAACATCTTCTTACTGTGTATGGTGTGGGGAGAGTGGGCTGA
>VWZY01005823.1:53242-68457 GCA_013399075.1 Chloroceryle aenea
GCTGCTGCTCCCGGTTACTGCCGCAGGGGTGCCGCGATGCCTCCCTCTTCTGATAGCTCGCCCAGGCCCGAGAGACAGGGTGCTGTTCTCACCGGGTTTCTCAGCTGGACCTGTAGGAACCGGCCCAGGGGCCTGGCCAGCAGCTGTCACCTGTCCGCCCCCTGGAAAGGGCTCCCCTGGCCTTGAGTCATCCGATAGCAGGGGTATTTCTGCTGCAGAGGGTCCACCAAATGTCAGCAAGGGCAGGCAGGATGAGCCTTGCAAGGAGGAGGCGGAGGAGAGATGGATGATCTTTTGGGTCTGGGCTTTCGGGTCATCTGCCCTTTGCTTGTCTCAAGGATAACCACCTTCTTTGCTTTCCAGAGGTGGTTTGTGGAGCCCCTTCCATCTACCTTGACTTTGCCCGTCAGAAGCTTGATGCAAAGATTGGCGTTGCAGCACAGAACTGTTACAAGGTACCAAAGGGTGCTTTCACGGGAGAGATCAGGTGAGCCTGCAGGGAAAAGCCAAGGGTGCCTCTGGGCATGAATTTCCAACAGAGGTTCGAGTTCCCTCCTTTTTCTTCAGCCCAGCAATGATCAAAGACATTGGAGCTGCGTGGGTGATCCTGGGCCACTCGGAACGACGACATGTGTTTGGAGAATCTGATGAGGTGAGTAGCCCCGTGATGGAGATGTGGTCTAGCTCAGATATGCCTCCAAAGGCTGGAGGGCTGAGGAGTTAAAATATAACTGCAGGAGTGGGTCTGACATATCTGCTGCCTTGTTTTGTTCCCATTCACAGTTAATTGGGCAGAAGGTGGCTCATGCTCTAGCTGAGGGCCTTGGAGTCATTGCCTGTATTGGAGAGAAGCTGGATGAAAGAGAAGCTGGCATAACAGAGAAGGTGGTTTTTGAGCAGACCAAGGCTATTGCTGGTAAGGGAAGAAAACAGGTGCTTGTTTTCTGCTTTGGCCATTTGGGAAATGGCCATCCTGGTCTTCCTTGCAAGGCTCACAGATTGCTGCAGATGTTCACATGCAGTATTAAGGTGATTGTGGTAATAAATAGCCTGCATGTTCCAGAAAGCTTTCCAGCTCTGCCCTTTCCAGTATGGGCTACTGTGCCTACCTGTACCTTCTCCTTCCTCCCCAGATAACGTGAAGGACTGGAGTAAAGTGGTTCTTGCCTATGAGCCAGTTTGGGCCATTGGAACTGGTAAAACTGCAACTCCCCAACAGGTAAGATCAGGGGAAGGGTGGCTGGCTAAATGGCCAACTGACCATTCCCATTCAAGATCTTACAGAGTCTCTCTAAAGACTAAAGATTCACTTAAAGAGAGCAGCTCTCTGCTTCAGAAGGGAATTGCATGCAGAATGGCTCAGCCTTTTTTCTGTTCCACTGCAGGCTCAGGAAGTTCATGAGAAGCTGAGGGGGTGGCTGAAAAGCCATGTGTCTGATGCTGTTGCTCAGTCAACTCGGATCATCTATGGAGGTGAGTCTGAAGCCCTTTTCCAGTGCAGGAAGCACTTGGCTTCTCTTCTTGGTGCTGCAGCTGTACAGTATGCCCTTCTGGTAGGGAAACTTGAGATTGTCAGAGCATGAAGAACCACCTACTAGCTTGTCTGGGTAAAGGGGAGACAGTCTCTGCAGAGTATAAGAAGTAGCCAGTACCTCGCAGGTCTTACCTTTGCCCTGGCCCCATTTTCTAGAGGTGGTCACGTCTCACCTTAAAATACTGCTCCCTCAGGTTCGGTCACTGGCAGCAACTGTAAGGAGCTGGCCTCTCAGCATGATGTGGATGGCTTCCTTGTTGGTGGAGCTTCTCTCAAGCCAGAGTTTGTGGATATTATCAATGCCAAACACTGAAGCACAACGAGGAGCAGTCCCTTGCAGTTCAGAGCAAGAAATGGAAGCAAGAAGGGACCTTCCATTGCACACATGTCAGTACAGAGGCCTCCTCTGAGGCTTTCCTCCTCCACGGTCATTGTTCTAGCTGTGCTGCTAACCCCCACCACTGTATTGGAGCCCTGTTAGGGGGAGCCTGTCTTTGCAGTCTGGATGGCCTCCCCTGAACTGGCAAAATCCTCTGTTGCCTGTTGACCTGCAAGAGCTCCCAGTCAACCTGGCCAGTGCCGCCTCCTTTCCCTGCAGTGCTGCAGGGAGAGGGGGCCTGGGTGCTGGAGGAAGGCAGAAGGAACTACAGTCCCTTGCATCCTTCAGCTTCATTAACACGGAGCCCGTCAGCTTAGACCCTTGTGAGATGTCTTGCCTCACCTGTGTCCTGTACTGAACAATAAATTAAATAAACAAAAAGCAAAACTGTGTCCTGGATCTTCCTCAGAAGCAGCTAGGGACATGCACCATGCAGAATTTACTACTCTGGGAGGTAGCTGGTTGCAGAGACAGTCGTGTGGGTTGTTGGAGCTTTCCTTTGACAGCCCCCCATTGCCCCAGAAGGCATTGCACAGCTTCAACCTGCACCTGGCTATCCAAGGTTCACCTGCAGCACTTCCTTGGACATCTTGCTTCTGTTACTGCTCCTCGGGGGGCCCCTGGTGATTTGTGTGCAGCTGCTCCATGTGCTCGTTAAGGGGGGGGCAGAGAGGCTCCCTCTTCATGGAGGGAAGGTTTTTCCGTGCTGAGGGGTAAGAAAGCAAGCAAGGTGTTACTTCCTAGCTGCTGCACCAGCGAGGAGGTTTTAGGGTAATGAAAAAGGAAGTGCCTCCCCAGGAGGTGCTATGTCCCTGCGGGCAGTGCTGTGGTGTNCTCGGCTGTAGCGCAGAGGTGACAGCTCCCGGCTTGCGGTACGTGCGGAGCAGCGTGGAGCCCAAGATGCTTCAAAGGGAAAAAAAAACCCTAAAAANGTGTTTCTGCTCTGCAGTAGTTCGTGTGGCTCCGGCACGTTCCTCCCCGGGTACTGGAGCTGCCAGCGCTGCTTGAGGGATGGCCGGCAGGAGGGGACGGACCGAGGAGGAGCAAAATCTTCGGAAAGCCACTACTGCTGCGGGTCCCCTGCTCTNGGGAACGCGTCAGGTGGCCTGAGGAGGGAGAGCCTCGGCTGTAGCGCAGAGGGGACAGCTCCCGGCTTGCGGTACGTGCGGAGCAGCGTGGAGCCCAAGATGCTTCAAAGGGAAAAAAAAACCCTAAAAAAACAATCCTGAAAAGCCTGGGGTTCCTCCAGCCAGACCGTGTGTTTCTGAGAGGCGGCTGAGGCATGGCCCCATGGTACCCCGGGTCCTTGGGGTCAGCGTGGCCCGGGCAGAGGTGACTCAGTAGGGACACGGGCTGTGCCTACAGCTGCCGAGAGCAGGAAAGCAGAATTGCTGACAGGGATCAGCCACGGGCCGCATGCAGCTCCGCTGTTATTTCCCCTCCTGCCCAGCCCACAGAGCTAGGCCAGGGGAGTGACCTAGATAGACAAAACCAGATGGGAACCAAGCATTGATTTTACTGCTTTGAGGAGAACACGGACGCATGAAAGTATTCAGTTTAATGAGGAATAAACTCATGGAAAATAATTTTTGCATCAGCAGGAATGCCAGGTCTTGGTTTTGGGGATTTTTTTTTTGCCTACCATCTGTCGGGATCACAGATGTGTGGAGTGGAAACACTGCCAGATCCTCACTGTGGATTGTAGTGGTTGGATCTTAAACAGGTTGCTGATGGGAAAAATGCATTGTTCCAGATGTGACAACCTGAGAAAAGCTGCTGCAGCTCCACGTCCTCAGCCCCCACCAGCATCCAGGCTGAGCTTGTGTTCGCAGCTTCACCCCAGCCCCTCCTCCGGCTGAGCACGTGGAGGTGCACTAGTAAGCCTGCCTACATCTGTGTGTTTATGTTTTTATACAGATGCATGCACATGCAAATGTACAACAGCCTGCCCAGTAGCTGCCCTGAGATCCCAGCCTCTCCAATCCCCCTGGTCCCCCAGTAGCCAGCTCCCCCAAGATGCTCAGGCTCCCGCAACCTCTTTGGCAGCTACTGGGACTCTCCTAATCCCCCTGGCAGCAGGCTGCCCCCTTGCAATCCCCTCCTGGCTTCCAGGGCCCCCTTGGCAGCTGATCCAGCTGCACCCTTGCTGCTATTCACACTCTCACTTGCACTGCCATGGGCACTCAGGCCAGAGTCCCAGGCTAGCTGCTGGCACCCAGACCCCCCCACACCCTGCATGTGGTAACAAGAGTCCCTCAACCAGGGCAAAGTGCAAAAGGAGTTTAATCAGAAGCTAGGACAGGCTCTGCTGATCAGAAACAGGGTATGGCTAAACCATCACAAACCATTTACATGGGACTGGCCTTTTTTATTTCTGTATCCCTGTGTTCTCCCACACTTGATCCTTCACAAATCACCTAGATTTCTCCTTTTCCTGCCTTTGTTTCCTCACCTAAACCATCCCTTTAATGAATCCTGTGCAATTCCCAAATACCCTTCCCCTGCATCCCACCATGCACCTCACACCTCTGAACACAGCACCACACTCCCCCTGTCCTAAAGGAGCTCTGGGGCTGAGGGTCCCCTGTGACAGCCCTGAGAGGGCCTGGACAGCGTTTGCCTTCCTCTGAATCCATAATTTGGGTTCCTGTCTGCCATCGTGCCCCTGTGGTCCTAGAGATGGGCCCTTGGTGGGATGATGGCTTCTGGGATAGATGTGGGAGAAGTCTGGCAGGATGTTATTTGAGATCCCCCTCCTGCTGTCCTCTCCCTGCGCTCCTTTGTGTGTGTTTGCAGACAAGCTATTATCACACAACCTCCTCAGTGATCAGTATAATTAGGTTTGTGATTTGGGGGATTTTGGCTGGTTGTTTTTTTTTTAATCTGTATAACCTAAATTAAAATTCTCACCTTTAAAGGTTTGGGTTTCCCTGTATAATTTCTTTTGTTTCCTGTAAGTCACAAGGCAATCGAGCCATCAGTTCCTGTGTGCATACAAAACATGTGCATAGAAGCACACACTTCTACCGGCCCACTCTTCAGCGTAAAGGAAAAGGGACAGAAGAAAAGCATGTCATCACTTTTCTTCCAACACCAGTTTGCCGAGGGGCTTCTTAAAGCCTTGAAAAGCAAAGGTAAGAGGAACGGGAGTGCTTTTTGTATAGAGGGTTTGGGTTTTTTTTCAGGAGATATAGTGAAAAAACACATCATTTGCAAATTAATGACCAGGGAAGGAATTCAGATGGGGTGAGTGTAGCACAGGAGAGACCAGTGCTGGGGCGTCAAGGGGGTGCGAGGCAGGTGGGCAGTGCAGCCCAGGGCACAGAGGGGTGCTTTGCAGGAAGGGTGATGGCTGACACATGTGCTGCAGGAGGGTGAGACTTTTCTCAGACATTTGTGTGTCCAGCTCTGCTTGGACCGGCTTATCTAACGCTGACGTTGCCTGGGGGGCTGCAAAGGACCAAAGTGCACTGGAGGGGAAGGAAGCAGGGCCTTGGACTTTGGTACTAACTGCAAAACACAGGTGGACACAAGCTCGGAGCAGCATTCCTGGCTGGTAAACACTTGGCTATGCTCAGCATGGGGTCACAGGCACCCACCTGCCTGTAGGTGCCAAAGCTGGGCACCAGTGGTATCTGCTGGGCACTGGCAGTCTCAGCTCTCCCTGGCTCCCCAGCCTGGAGGAGAGGGCTGAGGAGCGTTTCTTGCAGTGCATTGGGACACTGTACCCCAAAAGCTGCTTCCTGGCATCTGGAAGATCATGTTGTGGGAGGTTTCATGCGGAGCCCAAGCCTAATTCTGCTCAATCAAATTAAACATTTACCAGAGGGAATGTCTTTCCTGAGATGTATTCACCATCTGAGTAACTATGACCCGGTGCAGCCCAGCCTAATTTCAAAATCATCCCCCTTTTGAGCTGTGGGGTGGATAGGACAATGTCCAGGGCTACCTTTCCACAGAAATGCTCCTTTAGTTCTCTGACACACTCCTAATAATTGCAGATGAAGATGAGACTTGGTGTGAGCCTTCCACATGGAATTTAATACCAAACATGACAGGCAACTGCAGTTGGAGCAGCAAACTGGCACAAGCGGTCAGCTGGGAGGAGCATTAGCGGGAGGATGATGAAAAGAGAAAGCACGGGGAGCTTGGATGGCTGATGAAGGGCAAACCAGCAGTGCCTGCGTTGCTGCAGAAAATTGAACATTGTCTCCAGGGTGCACTAACCAGAACGGAGCCTGTGAAATACAAAAAGTCTCTTTTTTTGGTGGAGGGGGTTTACTGTGAGGTGACAAGACTTTGGATTTGGCATTTGGCCTGCCTGAGGCAGCAGGGAGGGCTGGATTAGCAGGGCAAGGATAACGCTGGTGAGAAAGGGGGAGTCGCTGCGAAAGCACAGAGGACGAGGCCTGTGTGGCTAAGGCAGAGGCCGCGCTGCATCCCACAGCATTTCGCAGCCTCCCGCAGCTCCCCACAGCATCCCGCAGCATCCCGCAGCATCCCGCNGGCCTCTTGTCCACTGACGGAGGAGGTCCTGCAGGAGGGCCTCTCTCTCCTCGCCAAGACTGGCAACGGCCTGGCCCACGCCTACGTGAAATTTGAAGCCAAATCCAAGTGAGTGTGCAACGCCCGCCCCGGGAGAAGGGGCTGCTCCCCGAGCTTCCGTGTAGCCGCAGAGCAGCAGCACCATAAGGCCACCGGTGACTGGCAGGAGCACTTCCAGGCCATGTTCTCTATCTGCCTTCCAGTCTGTTCTTCCGTGCAGCTTGTCCTTCCTCAGCCCAGAGCTGGGAACTGGCCTCCACCGTAGCCAGATGCACTGGTGGGAAGATGGTGTCCCTCTAGACTGTGAGGAACCCGTCTGTCCCTCTGGACTGTGGCCTCATAGAGGGGCCTGAATAGGGTGACCTCCCCACAGTTACTTCAAGAAATATCCATTAACCATCTCTCCTGTTCACCGCCAACCTTTAAGGCACACACTGGCCCCACGATGGCCCGGGGACACTTGGAGCCTCAGCCCTATCACTACACCCACATAACCCTAGACCTAACTAGCAGGCTTCAGTAAGACTGTCTTTCAGCAGCCTCACAGGCATCTCAGCCAGCTTTTTCCCACTAGCAAAGTCCTTCCACACAGTTCTTAGTGTTGCCACCACTGTCTAACAGACCCACGCCCCCAAAAAAAACTTACCCTCTTTTCTGCTCTGGTTCTGCCTCTCCCGACAGGTACAATTCAGTAGGAATAAGTATTCCCTGTACCGGGAAAGCAGGTCCATGCTAAACATTCATCCCTGTTTACAGACTATTCATCCCATCTTTATCATCTGTCTTTTTAATCCTCTCCAGCAAGGTTTCCTAGGACAGCAAGGAAGTGGGAGAGGAGGGTGCCCTCCATCCAGTGGTGGTGTGGAGCAAACCGAAAGCTGGTAGCACGGGGAAACATGACAGATGTTCTATCCACATCCTCCCACAGGGACCTGACAGACATCAAGCTCCTTGAAAGCTTCATTCACCTGCGGTATGTGGATTTGTCAGAGAACAAGCTGCAAGATTTGTCTCCACTGAGCAGCCTAACTCACCTGCTTTGGCTGAAGGTGGATGGGAATCTGCTTACCAGTGCCTCCATGCCGGAGCTACCCTACCTCCAGATCCTCAGCTTTGCTCAGAACCGGATCAAGGATATGGAGGGCATTACCCACCCCCGCTTAGCCAACCTCAGCCTGAAAGGTGATACAGACCACCCTTCTTCGACCTTGTGCATATAGGACACTCTCTTTGGGTGTGATTAATTCTCTGTTTCTTCTTCCTCTGGCACTCAGGAAATAAAATCCAGACAGTGCTGGCCCTGAGTCATGGACGGTTGCTCAGCCTGGAAATCCTGGAGCTGCGAGGAAACATGCTAGTGAGCACAGCAGGGCTCCATCTTCCCAAGCTCAGGAACCTCTACCTGGTAAGGGGCCAGCCAGCCTGGGGAGTGGGACAGAGCTGCTGCAGAGCCCAGCACCTCCATTTAGTGGGAGGAGGGGAGGACACTCCCCTTCGATGCAGCATATTTTCATGCTAGCCCATTCATTCAATCTTCTCAGCCTGAGAGAGGAACAGCTTTCAGAGAGCTAAAGAGACAAAAATCACTTCTTTGGGGCAGCTCTGACAATGTTAGGCGAGCCTGTATTTGGTGTGTCCCGGGACCCTAGGAGCTCAGCGGGGAATGCAACAGGTTTGTTCTGGGTGACAGGGGAAGGTGATGTCTCTTTGTCCTCTCTGATGAGCCTAATCAAATACCAGTTAAAAACCAGCACAATTACATGATTCACACCTCCAGCTGCCAAAAAAGAAACTAACTGAACGTCACAGGAAGATAGTTTAAGCAGTTTCCTAGTATCATAAACAATTGCTTCAGGGAATATTTACTGCTAGAGATGCACACATGGGAAGAAGATATCTATGGCTTAGTCCCATGCATCACACCGTGCTATAGCTTGCAAAGACTGGATATGTGTCCTGAGTCACTACCTCTTAAAAAGCAATTAAAGATGATAAAGGTTTTGAAAAGCTACATGGTTTCATTTCATCAAGACTCCCTAGCAGAAAACACTGAGGTGATTTTTTTTTTTTTTTTTCTGAGATTGCCTGCAGTTTTCTGGTGGAAAACTGAGATTTTAGGATTAGAGATGCTGGAAGAAGGGATCAAGTGGATAAGTCACTAGATAAAATAGAGAATTTCAAAGTAAAACCAGTCACTTCAGCAGGAAGACTGGAGCTGGCTGCATACCATGTGGTGCTTGTATCAGTTTGAGGATCACTGCTGCCTGTAGGGCTGTCTCAGTTCCTGGCCATGGTGCAATGGTGACAAAGGCAGGCTAGAGCCAGGCCAGGTGTGTAGGAAGAGGAGAGAGGAGCACGGGGAACATTATAGTAGCTTTCCATAAGAAATGGTGGTGTCATGTCTTTGTGAAGAACTGGTAACTAAAGTGAGGTGATGCTTACCTTGGTAAGTACGGTGGTGTGACTGGATGGGTAGATGCAGGAGAGCAGTGGATGGTGTCTACCTTGACTTTAGCAATGCTTTTGACACTGTCTCCCATAACATCCTTGTTGGGAAGCTCAGGAAGTGTGGGTTAGAAGAGTGGACAGTGAGAACTGGCTGAGCAATAGAGCTCAGAGGGTCGTGATCAGTGGCGCAGAGTCCAGATGGTGGCCTGTAAGTAGTGGTGTTCTCCTGGGGTCAGTTCTGGGTCTACTCTTATGCAACATCTTCATCAATGACCCGGATGAGGGGATGGAGTGTACCCTCAGCCAGTCTGCTGATACGAAACTGGGAGGAGTGGCTGATACACCAGGAGGCTGTGCTGCCATCCGGCAAAACCTGCACAGGCTGGACAGTTGGACAGAGAGGAACCTAAAGAAGTTCAGTGTTGGTAAGTGTAGAGTCCTGCAGCTGAAGTGGAATAACACCATGCACGAGTACAGGTTAGGGCCTGACCTGCTGGAAAGCAGCTCCACAAAGAAGGACCGGGCAGTCCTGGTGAACAACAAGTTTACCCTGAGCCAGCAGTGGGCTCTTGTAGTCAAGAAGGNGATCATATAAAGTGTCGTAAGGAATGTTATTTGATTTGGGGATAAAAAAAAACAACCCCCAAAAAAATGCATTCTGCATTGTCCTGCTAGTGCTTGGAGGGTCAGAGCCATTTAAACTGTTCACACTGAAGTAATGACGAGTGATGGGAGGTTACTTCATTTTACAGGCCAGCGGTCTGTGAGCTCCCCACCCTGTTTGCCACACCAGCTCCTGATTTCCACTGAGGCACAATGCCCTAATCCTTCCTGACTGTTAATTCACGTGACCGCAGATAAATCTCTGACCTCCCTTTTTATCCTTCTGTTACCCGCTTTACTTAGCCCATTGGTCCAGACCAGTTTTCATTAGGGTCCTCCTTTCCTACAAAATGTCCTTTTGCTGATTGTCCCTCAACTGTTCTCCTGTTCCCCCAGTTCAGCCTGTGCCTCTTTTAGTAGTCTCAGGCACTGGCCACGTCACCGCCTGGGTACCAACAAGGAACAGGGAGCACAATGTCACCTCTCTCCCCATTTCCCATTTGGGTGTCTGCATCCTTAGAGACTGCAGCCCTAAGCCACAAGTTCAAGTGAAGCCCTGCTCAGCTCTGGGCTGGAGAACATGGTGGGGAGGTTGTAGTTACCAGGGATGTTCCAAAATTGGCTGCACGAGGTGGTGAGTGGCCTGACCTAGAGTTGGTGCTAGCCCTGCAGTGAGCCCGGGCTTGGCCAGGAGACCACTAATGGTCTTTCCCAGCTGAAGTCCTGCTGTGAAACTATGGCAGAAATTCAGGGCTTTGTATTTCCCCATCTCACAACTCAGTGAAGTGAATGAAATTCACCGATGGGAAACTTTGAGCTGATAGGACACATTCTTCCTCTTTACAGTTATCAGATTTGTTGCAAGAAGGTGCACCTAGGAATGGATAACGCCAATTGTAAGTGGAAAAACCTAAAATTAAACCAACCAACAACCCCCAGCCCCCTGAAACCCCTCTCAGGAACACACAGACTGCTTCGACTCCTAAAGCAGTAGAAAAGGAGACTTCTTGGCCAAGAGAAGCAGCTGCCACTGGAAGATCCCTGAACTACACAGACTCTGTGACAGAGAGGAGCTGGTTATTTATCCTTTAAATACGCTCGTTTCAGGCTCTGATCAACCTTTTCTTCTTCACAGTTTCTCTCTGAGGCCTTAGGGACTCTGATTTGGCACTGCCATGGAAGAGGGTGCTGTGGTGGCAGCAGAGTATTCATCTGGGGTAGTTTTGTCTCAGTGACCAAGTGATGCTACAGGAAACACTTTCTCAGCAAACTTTTGGTCCTTGAATCTGAATAATTAGAATCCTTTTGGCCAGGACCCTAAGCAACCTGACCTAGCTTCAGAGAAGGCTGTGTTATGAGTGATAGAGAGTCTGAAGGGTAAAAAGTGCTTTAAAGGCCAGAAATAACTGCTGTTCCCTCTTCTTTGTGTCCCCTTTCTTCCTGCCTCGCTGGTGCTCAGTCCCAGAACACCATTCGGAGCCTTGAAGGCCTTGAGGGGCTGGGGCAGCTGACAACTCTGCACCTGCGTGACAACCAGCTTGAGACCCTGGATGGATTCTGCAGTAGCATGAAGTGCCTTCAGTACCTCAATCTACGGTGGGTCCTTCCCGCTCTGTGTTGGGACCAGAGACCACTTCATCGGGCTGTGCTCTCATTATGATCTTTACGAGTTTTTGGTTGCTTTGGAAGTTGAAGACTTGATGAGGATTTGTTGATCTTTACCATTCTTAACTTGTTGTTCAGCACTCAGCTTTCTAGGGCCTTTCTAGGCCAGTAACAGGGGCCTTTCCTGGGCTTCTCAGAAAAGAGCTGCCTCTCCAGTCACTCTCACACCCCACCTCATACTTTTTATTCCTTGCCATAACTACTTTGGATTCCTCTAGGCAAGTTCTCCCTGTCCTGGGCATGACCACCAGTGCCCTTTACTTCCTGGCAGTTGCCATACAGGACAACACAGTGATATGGAGCAATTCAATGGACTGTCTGAGCAAAGAGAAGTCCAGATGAGAGGTACTTTTTGTCTCCACAGTCTGGGGAGCCGCAGACAGACCTGGATCTTAGATCACAGGTCTGTGGTCTAAGGTCTCCCGCCTACCTTGCTGCTAAGTTTTTCCTTTGTCCTGTCAGCTTACTGTTCAAAAGGGATCTCACTGTGTGCTTCTGTCTCTTTCCCTTGCTCTCCATGCTTCCTCTTCTTCAGGAACAACGGGATCAGTAACCTTCGGGAGGTGGCAAAACTGCAGGTCCTCCCCATGCTGCAGGTATTGGTGCTGTTGGACAATCCATGCTCTGATGAACCCAATTACCGGCTGGAGGTCTTGGTCCTGCTGCCACATCTTCAACGCCTCGACAAGGAATTATTTGAGCAAGACGAGCGGGCAGAGGCAAACAAAACCCGTCAGAAAAGGCAGGAGGAAGAAAAGGTGAGAACAGCGTGACGTGGGGAGGAGAAGGAAGTGAGAAGGAGAGAGGATCAAATATGCTGATCGAGGGTCTCTAGATCACACAAGAAGGCTGAGGGAGGTCAGTCTCGCAGGCAGAGGAGCCTGAAACAGGCTGAGCTCGCAGCCTGATTGTGATGGCCAACACTGCAACCCTACTGGCATTCCTGACCCCACGAGTAAAAGTGAGTGGTGGAAAGGGAAAAGAAGTTAGACGTGGACTGATTTAACTTCTTCTTCTTTCCTTCATCAGGAAATGGAAGGATCTCTCCAGGGTGATGTGGCTGAGTGACTAGTTTTAAACACCTCTTCCTAGAGCCAGTCAAGATTTGGAGATGCCTTCCCCTACATGTGCAGCTGGGAAAGTGAGAGCTGTAGATACCAGAGCTACCTTCACCTCATTTTGCCCCTGGAAAAAAGAGGAGGGCTACCCACACTGGTCCTGGAAGCTACCCTGAGCTACTGCAGTGTTTTTGCAGTCACTGCACTCATATGCTCTATCCTCAGTAGACCTGAGAAGGAGCAGGGGAGAGTTACAGGTTGATTTACAGCTCCTCAAAATCCCACAAGAATTTCTGATTTGAATTAAATTAATTAACGAGCCTGGGGCGACTGGAATTGTTTATCCCGAACACCCTCTCCGATTCCCTAGCTCCCTTCCCTTCGGCCGTCTGTCTATCCCCCGTCTGTCTGTCTTTCGGTCTTTCGTTTGCTCGCTCGCTCGCTCTCCATCCTCTACGTGCTGTTTTCAAAGCGTTGCTAAATCCTGACTCATCCCAGCTCTGGGTCACATGCTGCTGTCCCGGCCCTATCAGGGGCGTCTCCATCCTGCTGCTGCCGCCGCCGTTGGCTTAGAGGACACATCATCTCCCCTTGAGGTCCTGCAACCCTCCTCAGCTTCGTCCTCTCTCCTTTCTACCAGCGCTTGCTCAATCTCTCGTTCACCCCTGCCCTAGGAAGGTAAGTGTCTCCCCACGGTCGACAGCTCTCACCGCATGCATGCTTCTGCTCCCCAACCTATGCCCTCCAAAACCCACACGCACTTTGGGGTCCCTGCGGAGAAGGACTACGGTGAGCGGCATTACCAACTCCCCTCGCTTCCTCCCCCTGCTCCTCCCACGTCTTTCTCCTTATACCCCCACTATTCTCACTTTTCTTTCATATTTTAATTTCAGGTACTCCCTCCTTCCCTACCCCCGGCAAGCATCACTGCAGATGTGAACCTAGGGAGTTGCAGGAGGGGGGCGACCAACAAGGATGGGTGGTGCTCCCAAGGGCATTGCCGGGAGGTGCTGGGGGATGGAGCCGTACCTGAGGGAGGGGGGTGCTAGAGGGGAGGAGGCAAAGCTCAGTTTGGAAACTGCCGGGGGAAAGACCCAGCCTCCCGGCAGACCAGCACACCGACCTCCCGAGGTGGTGACATAAACACCGGCGCTCTGCTGGGTCCAAGGAAGCGGAGGGAGGAGAGGGGACGCTTTCTTATCTGCACAGCCCCACACCGGGGGAGCTGGGGTGGGGGGGGCAGCAGGGAGAGGAGGTGACAGTCGAGCAGGCAATAGCTGCATCAGCCACGACACTGCAGCAGTGCGGGCTTCCCGGGAGCAGTGCCCAGCCCGGGGGAATGGCAGCAGCACACGGGACCGTTGGCGTGGCTTGGGGGAAAGGTCTTCGCCATGTCGGCCTGCCTGGCGGGGAGGGGCAATTGCTGCAGCTCAAACTCCGGCAAGACGATGCCCTGACAACACGCAGTGCCACGAAGCGGTGCCCACAGGAAGGCACTGCAGCTGTGCCAGTGTCCTGGGGTGCCCTGCCCAGTCCCTGCCCCAGGGAGGCTACCCAGCCTCCAGCCCGGCTCGTCTCTCCTGCTCGCTGTGGTCTAAGGGCTCGCAGCTATGGCTCCGTCCCAATCCCTTATCCCAGTTTATCCGCTTCTGACCTCCTTTCAGGACAGTGCAGCTGATGCCAGGGATTTCAGGGTGGTTCTTTGCTTTGTGCTGCTCAAAGAAGGGCAAACGTGGGGGGACGCAGTGCAGCGAGGCAAGTGGAGGGAAGGATTTCATGGACTAGAGGGGAAAAGAGACCAAGTGAGTGATGGGGTGTAGCAGGCAGGGCTGGATTTGGGCTTGTCATTTGGCTTCCTTGGAGCTGGCCCCAAAAGGGGCAGGTGGGTGTGGGCAGAAGGATCTGACCACGGGCAACATAACCACATAAGCAGAGAGGCACTGCATCTGGCATGGGTCTTGCTGTCAAAGATCATTTTAATGGGGTCCTGGTCCTCTCTCCCTCGTGGAGTCTTGCTGGGGCATGGTCAGGGCACTGCTGCAAAGGAAGCTCACAACTGCGTGGCACGGCTCTGGAGGAAGTTCCTGCAGCGTGTGCCAGATGGCGGGAGGAGTGCTGCCAAAGCAGCTGATGGGGGATCCCAGCCCAGATGGACATGGTGGACGGGCCTACACAGGCTCCAGAGAGCCCTAGTGTTGCTGACCGAAACTCCCCAGCGTGGAAAGCTCTTGCCGAAACTTCAGAGCAGTGTGATTTCCCCACACCCCTGTGATTTCCACCCCCCTGAGACAATGGGGTCAAGAGATGAATCTGGCTTCCCTCCGCCTGCTTCTTAGCTGCTCTCAGGGCTGTGATGTGCTATTTGCAGTACCCCTGGCACCACACACTGACCCCCCTCCACGTGTCCTGAGCCTCTTTGCTGGCTGTACGCCCGCCAGGTGTTCACACCATGGCATGCTTCTGCCTGGCACAAAACGTCTACTCCCTGTGCTAACCCCAGGCCAGGCCTTTGCAGTGAGCTTTGTATGGGTCCAGCCCTGCTCAGCGTTGAATGAATCATCCGTGGGAGGCAGCGGAGAAAAACCTGGCAAGGGCAGAGAGTAACACACACCTTCCTGCTGCTCCCTCTCTGGGTGGCTGCAGCTCCCTGTCACCGCGTAACCCTGTAGCTGGGGGAATAAGGAGGCGGGATGGGGAATGAGTTGGTTTGGACTCCCTAGGGAGCAAACTTCAGCAAGAGGAGTCCTTTCAAAGAGATCCTCACCCATCAACCTGTTTTCCACTTCACCTTTAACCAAGCACTTCAAAACGCCGGGTTTCATCACCTTCTTCATCAGACAGGGATGCCTTCTCCCAATCTCATTTGCTTGCCCGTCTCAGGAGAGGAGTAAAGGGTCATGAGCTGGGCCTGGTCCCTGTGTTCAGGCAGAGCCAGGTCCCCCCTCCCTTCAGAGCCCTCTCCCCCACATCTCAGACACTGCCG
>VWZY01005823.1:70539-83216 GCA_013399075.1 Chloroceryle aenea
TTGCTGTCGCCCAGGCATGTTTCGAGCAGCGGTCCCCAGCGGCGCATCCACTGGTATCTACGAAGCGCTAGAGCTGCGAGACAATGACAAGTCCCGTTTCCTTGGAAAAGGTGGGGAAATGCCTCCTCCCCACCCCATCCCTGGGGCTGCCTGTGCTGGCTCTGCCCGAGGGTACCGCTCATCCTCTGGTGTGTCCCACTGCCCTCAGGGAGAGCACAGAGGCACAGACCCGGTGTAAAGTGAAAGATCAGGCCTCAGTCTGCCCTCACCTTCTCACTCTCAGTCTCTCTATTGGTCCTCTCCCTCCTGGCTGCTCTTCTCTTTGTCTCACTCTCTTTCCCTCTCTCTCTCTCTCTTTCTCTCTCTTTTCCCTTCTTTAGGGGTCCTTCAGGCCGTGGATCATATCAACAGCACTGTTGCCCCGGCTCTCATGGGCTCTGTAAGGATTTGTCTTTGTTCTCCCTTGTCCAATGCTTACTCTGGTCCTTCTCTGTCCCCAGTCTCTGTTTCTGCTTCTCTTCATCTCACTTGGTTAATAGATATAGTGATGTTCTCTGTGAACGTGGGCACATCCCTCCTGCCCTCCATGTCTCTATGTGTCCACAGCAATCTTTTCTCTCAGTAGAAAGGATGCAATGCTACCTGGTCCACCACAGCATGCCCACCACCTAACAAAACCCTTTGATGCTCCCTGTAGAGCTCTTCCCTCTTTCAGATGTGCTCCTCCTCAAGCACTGAACCTCACTCACAAGGCTGTGGCCTCACACCCATTTGTCCCACCCTGCACTCATGGAGTGATGAGCAATGACTGTGCCATGCAAGGTTTGGTAGCCACCTAGCACAGTCTTGTGGAGCGGTGGTGTTGTGTCTGCAACCTCTTTACACCTGAAAGACTTGGAGCCTGCTCTGAGGAGAGCTGAGCTGAAGCCACACGTTACTCACCGTGCAGCCCAGCTCTCTCCACCCTTGGAAAATACCTGGCCTGGCAGAGGGCTGCCTGTGTTGGGCTTAATCCTGCTCTCCACCTCACTCCTGGGGGCAGCTCCATACAGTCTACATTTGCTCACTTGGGGCTGAGCATGTCCTGTTGGGCTTAATCCTGCTCTCCACCTCACTCCTGGGGGCAGCTCCATACAGTCTACATTTGCTCACTTGGGGCTGAGCATGTCCTGTTGGGCTTAATCCTGCTCTCCACCTCACTCCTGGGGGCAGCTCCATACAGTCTACATTTGCTCACTTGGGGCTGAGCATGTCCTGTTGTCCTGCCTAGCTTCTGTGTGGCCACAGCACTACAAAGCTCCCTGGAAGCTACGGAAAGGTTAAGTTAATCCCCAGGGGAGTCCTGTGTTCCCAGAAATGCGTGGCCTTCCCCGTGCTGCAGCCGATCCCCTCTCCGGCATGTACATTTACATCTCCATCTACATTTACACTGCAGTGACATCACTGTGGTTCCCTAACTTGACTAAATACCAAGGCACTCATTTCCAGAGCTTTGTGTGTTTATGTTCCCCCACAAGCTAAGAAGGTCCCTGTGCCCCCAGCCTCTCCATCAGAGCCTCCTTTCTCACACCCCAGAGCCAACAGCCCTTCTTAGCCTCCCCTTCTCAGAAGCTGTTTCTTTCTTGCAGGGCCTCTCCGTTGTGGATCAAGAGAAGATAGACAATCTGATGCTTGAGCTGGATGGCACAGAGAACAAATGTAATTCATTCCTCTTTGTTAGCCTGGGAAGTAAAGAGCGTGGGAGGCTGCAGTGCTGGAGCAGGGGGCACTGTCAGAGCTGTGGTGACCCCAAAGCTGGGCTGCCAAGGGCACCTGCTGGGCAGGAGGTTGCTGCCCAAGAAGCCTAACTCCTCCTTGGTTTGTCCCACAGCTAAGTTTGGTGCCAATGCTATCCTGGGAGTTTCACTGGCCGTGTGCAAGGCAGGAGCTGCAGAGAAGGAGGTCCCACTGTATCGACACATTGCTGATCTGGCCAGCAACTCTGATCTCATCCTTCCCGTGCCAGTAAGACTCTCTCATCCTTGACATCTACCTCCAGAAAGTCCAAAAGCAACTTCGAAGTGTTTGTTGGGAGGTAGGGAAGCGATATAGGACTCAAATGTCAGCCAAGTCCACTGTACTCGTCAAGGAAGCAAACCCAGGCCTGAGGTTTGTCAGGTTTCAATAGGAAATGAGGAGCCTGGGGAGGATACAGGAGAGGTTATGGTGTGGGCTGACCAAGTAACTCACTCTCAGCACAAGAGCCAAAGGGCATCATGTGAACTCCCTGGGATGCAGTTCAAAACAACAGCATATGGGTCTTCACATCAGGGATAGCTGTAGCTGCCCTGTCAAACTCCCTCACAAAGGGTGTCGTGGATGCTAAATTCTTCTCCAGTCAAGGAGAAACGTCCTGGAAGAGAGAGCGAGGTTGCACTGCTGATAAATATGTACAGATAAACACAGCACAAACACAGCTCAGGAGATCTCTGAGAGGGGAAGAGGTGGGAAAGTCCTCTCCAACCATTTGCTTTAAGCCACTGTTGGAAGGAATACCCGTCTGATATGCCTTTGGTCTTTCGTGTTGTAGCTGATGTATTATGTTACCCCGTGGGACGTGGCATGAATGGGCATGGTGACTCATCTGATAGCTTCCTTTAGGTGCTGCCAAGAATGGTTCCTTCAGCTATGATTCTCTTGTGGACTCTTCCAGGCTTTCAACGTGATCAATGGAGGTTCCCACGCAGGCAACAAACTGGCCATGCAGGAGTTCATGATCCTGCCTGTGGGAGCTGAAAGCTTCCGCGATGCCATGCGCATTGGGGCTGAAGTCTATCACAACCTCAAAAGCGTCATCAAGGAGAAGTATGGCAAAGATGCTACCAATGTGGGTGATGAGGGAGGCTTTGCCCCCAACATCCTGGAAAACAGTGAAGGTGAGAGCCCTGCTGAGATGGTGTACTCCTGCCTGCAGTGCCGTGGCTCCCTACACCCAGCTCACAGCATTCCTGAAAGATTGGTTCAAACCATGATGTGTCATTGACCTCTTGGATTAGGGAATGCTTTTCAAGCTCCTTCTCCTCGGGGTGGCCTTGACCTGTCACAGCCTCTCCATGCAAACCTTTCTTGCATGTGTACACTTCACCAAGGCATGTCTCTGAGCTGTGGGATTGTATTTTATTTCCTTCATATCCCCTTGGACATGGACCCCACAGCTCCTTGGCATGTTTCTGTTGCACTTCAGTCTTCCTTCTACCTCTCCAGCCTCTCACTGGCTTTCAGGACCCTCCCAGGGGAGGTTCTCACTGAAAGGCAGAGCTCTCTGCATGGGCTGACTCTCCTGACTGCGAGTCTCCTTCTCCCAGCTCTGGAGCTCCTCAAGGAAGCTATCGACAAGGCCGGCTACACGGACAAGATTGTCATTGGCATGGATGTGGCAGCCTCTGAATTCTACCGCGATGGCAAATATGACCTGGACTTCAAGTCTCCAGATGACCCAAGCCGCTACATTTCTGCAGATGAGCTGGGCGACCTCTACCAAAGCTTTGTACGCGATTATCCAGGTGAGCTGCTGTGCTTGGCAGTAGGGAATCAGCACTGGTGTTGCATACCCAACTGCCTCACCCCCTCTTTGCTTTCGGGGTGGGAAGGGTGGCAGCTTTGACTCACGCCTCTGTTGTCCCTTCAGTGGTCTCTATTGAGGATCCCTTTGACCAAGATGACTGGGAGGCCTGGTCCAAGTTCACGGCCAATGTGGGGATTCAGATAGTGGGAGATGACCTGACAGTGACAAACCCCAAGCGCATCGAGCGAGCTGTTGAAGAGAAGGCCTGTAACTGCCTCCTGCTCAAAGTCAACCAGATTGGATCTGTCACAGAGGCCATCCAAGCGTAAGTCCAGACCATTGCCCCTGCTGGCCTGTGAAAGGGTTGGTGATGAACCACAGCAGGCTGTCATGCTATCCACTGGATGAATAGACTTTTGTCTCTACCAGAGTGCAGAATGATGAGTGTGGGAGGAGAGGGTGCCTGGATCTCACCCTGTGCAGGTGGTCGTTATAGGTGTGGGAGCTACTGACTGCATTTCTCACTCCCTGCAGCTGCAAGTTGGCCCAAGAGAATGGCTGGGGTGTGATGGTGAGCCACCGATCTGGGGAGACTGAAGACACCTTCATTGCTGATCTGGTTGTAGGACTGTGCACTGGACAGGTAGGTGAGACTCAGGCCCAGGCCTGGAGGACAATGAAGGGATGTGAAGACAGAATCCCCTGCCCCACCGTGGGAAACTGGTGCAAGTCCTTACAGTGTCTTACAGTGTCTGTTTTGGGAAATGCTTTACAGATAAAGACGGGTGCTCCCTGCAGGTCCGAACGCCTGGCTAAATACAACCAGCTCATGAGGTAAGGGGCTCCAGGGATGGGAATGCAGAAGAGAGAACAGGGGAGTGACTAATTGGGTGGGAGAAACCCAAAGCCCAAGAGTAGATGGGGCTTGTGGGGGAAATGTTATGAAGACAAGGCACAGAGGTGACAGTATGATCCTGGGGAGATCTCTGGAACAGACTCCTTCCCTCCTTGGCGCCACAAGGTGCAAGCAGCTGGCTCCAGCCCATGTCAGCTCCCTGCTGATGCACTACCTCTTCCATGCCCTGATGCCTCCAATGCTCCCGCGCAGCAAGGACCTGACATGTGCTGTCTCTCTCTCTCCTGCAGGATTGAGGAAGAGCTTGGTGATGAAGCACGCTTTGCTGGACACAACTTTCGCAACCCAAGTGTTCTTTGAACATCATCCCTAGGGCACAGCCACCTTGCTGCTCTTTCCCACCTCACAGACTCTGAAGCTCCCTTCCCTCCACCACTCCCTTTTTTGCTCTTTCTCCTCCCTCCATCACCCAGTCCCCTCTCACCTCAAACCCCACCAAGCTCAGATGTCCCCAGCTAGATGTACCCAGGTGAAGAATGAGAGAGAGGCCTACGCCCTTGTCCCTTGCTTTGGGGTCATAAGCATTTCTGGATCTGGGCATTGCGCGTCTTTTGGGGTTTTTTTGTGCGAGGCCGCGTCTGAGCCACTCCGTTCACGTTAGACCATGGGAGCATGCTGCCCAGTGTGTTTCCCCCGTATGCCGAAGCATGTGCGGTGAGCATATGTGCGTCAGCTGGTGTGTTTGGACAGTGTCGCACCCGTAGCTGTGTCCAGGTGAGCGTCGCCAGTGGCTCGCTCTTATTGTGCATGTGTGTAGGTGTATGTGTACTGGCCTACAGCGTCCTCGTGCCCCAGGCATGTGTTTGTGTTCAGCCCTGGTGGGACCCGAGCATCCTCTCCTTCCACCCTGAGTGCTGTGTTGGGCTGTGCTTGCCAGCAGCTTAGCATTGAAGTGCACTGCATTTCCTCCTGGGTGTGCGTGTGTGTGTGCTCTCAGCGTCTGGGTCAGCACATAGTACTGTGGGGTGATGTAGTGAAACACATCCATCAACAAACCCATGCTTTCATTTGTTTCTTGTGACCTTTTACTCTCTATTCCCTTCCCTCTTGTGCTCCTTCACCCTCTCCTCCACCCATAATGTTTGCTTCACCTTCTGGACAGCCCATGCTCAGCTGAGCAACAGACAAACTATAGATCCCCAAACTGAATTAAAATGTATTTCACACCTGAGTTGCCCGGCTTGGACTCATGTTTCTCACTACAAACCAGTGTTTGGGAAATGGGGACATTTTGCTATCAATGCACAAGAGGGTCACGCAGAAAGGTAACCAAAACTCTCCACTCCACACTGCTCCCCCGGGGTGGGATGGGAAGGAGAACAGGGAGAAAAAGGCAAAACCCTGTGGGCTGAGCTAAGGAGAATTTAATAGAACAATGCAAGAAGAGGAAAACCCAACAGGAATGACAATAATTGTCATAAACCAATATAGAAAGCGACTGACACAGACCGCACCAACACACTTGCTCCGCACCAAGGCGCAGAGACAGAGCCCCCTGCCTGCCCCCCGCCCTTATCTAGCTGGCATGACATCAGAGGGCACCACACACCCTTATCTAGCTGGTGTGATATCAGAGGGCGTCACACACCCCATTGGCTGGTTGGCTGAAAATTAACCCCGTCCTCGCCGAACCCAGGGAACGCCGAGGGAAAGCAGGGGGAGTGTGGTCCCAGAACTGGGTTCTTTACCCGGTGTGCAAAGAGCCAAGAGACGCGGCGCAGAGATGTTTGTTTTGTTCCAGTTGTGCTAGGCGACAGTCTGCACAACCAGCACGCCCAGCTGCAGCTGGACTGCGAACTTAAACACTCATCGTAAGCGCGTTCCTACCTGAGACCCATTGGACAATCCTTTGTCTGTCTCAGTTTCAGTGTAGAGCACGTCTGAACATGTGCTTGGTGGGCAGGGGTTTTTACCTGGAGGTGGGCAACTGAAGCACCAGAGGTGTGATTTTTACATTAGAATGAGCTAAGTTCATCTAAAGGACACAACATGCGCATTTCCTGTGGTATCTCTGGACGCATGACCACTGGGAATTTCTTGTGCCTCAATTCGAGGTCCATTTGTTTATCTTGTTTTGCTGCCATCTGCATTTTTCTCTCACCACAGAGCCTAGTCTTTTAGAATGTGATTTTTAACCTTACATCAGGAGGGTGGGAATTGCTCCCAGCCTCTCCACCCAACTGTGCTGATGATCTGCTGTGCAGGGTTTTTAATCATGCCCTCCCCTGATATCAAGACCTCAGCGGAGGCCACAGCCCAGCTGCCTACTGGACTCAAGTGATGGTACACTGGAACTGCAGGTCTTTGGGGAAAAAACAAACAAAGCTGATCCTCCTCCCCAAAAGGGGCTTGCAGAGCAGTGAATGGAGGGGTAGCTGGGATGTCAGTCTCTCTCAGCTCCATATTCTTTCACAGGGGCAACACGGTAGGAGAAAGTAGCCCGTGCTTTACCCAGTGCCCCAGCAGGCTGAGTGCCACAAAGCCCTGTGCCTGCCCAACAGCGTTACTCTGGACAGATGCCAACTAAGACGAGAGGCTGAAGGGTGCTACCGTGAGAAAATCCAACCCAAGCTATGACAGAGAATAAACAATAAAACCACCTTGCCCACTGTTACCACCAGTTCCCCTCAGTAGCCCCTCGATGCACTTGGGCACAGCCGGGTCCTGCAAGCCCCCTCTCCAGCTTCATTACAGTAAGTTTCTAGACCTCCACTTAAGCCACACCGGCTCCTGTCTCATGATGAGCAAGTAGGTGGCTGGAGATCGAGGTTGCCCCGTAAGTCCTGAGCCCCCTGGCCTGTGTCCCGATGCACACTTTAAAACCCAAAGACAACACTTTAAAACACCGGCTGCTGATTCTTTACTAAACAGCATAGAAAAAAAAGCAGTATGTTCAAGAAGGGAAGACAAAGGCTACATCACACATGCCCAGAACCGAAAGGAGGGTGGGAGGGAGAACGTGAGGGTCGAGACGGGATTGGTTTCCAGGGGATCACCAGTGAATACAGAGAAGATCTGCGTGGTAAGGAATACCTTGTGCCCTGGATGCAGCCCGTCCCTCGCCCATGCTCCCTGTGAAGCCTCCCCCTCAGCCTCTGGCAGCAGCGGCACCTGCGGAGTAAACCCCCCTCCCCAAGCGCAAAGCCCGCACCTGAAAGCCAGCGGTGCGTCCAGCCGCACGCCTCGTGTCCGCGAGTGAGTAAAGACACGCAAACCCCACACACGCCGCTGCCTTNTCCCCTCAGCTGTCCCCGCAAAGGCGGTGGGCGCACGGCGCTGTTTTTGCGAAGAGAAGTGCATTTTGGGTACGTGTTGCGTGGGTGCGGGAGGGAGGGATGGGGAGCGTGCTGTCTCCCCCGGCCTGACTGCTGCCGCCCTTTGTTTGGGATGCGGGATTTTGCAAATTGCGTGGCTGTTGCTGGGCAGTTGCTTAGAAGTAAAAGTTTCTTTGACTGCCGCGAAGCGCCCAAGGTGGTCTGTGTTACCTATTTAAATGCAGCAGCGCTGTAGCAGCAGGGAACCACGGTACATATGGACATATTTATATATATATAAAAATATATATGTTCTTACACTGTGATAAGAGTTTCTAAGTGAAGAGCTATCCCCAGTAAGGTATTGCCACAGCCCCCTGTCACAGAAGATGCATGAAAGCACTGGGGTGATGAGAATGCACTGCGCCGTAGCTGTGCATCACCTTGGTGCCTCTTGTAAATCAAAGGAGTTTGTCACTGGTGTCACAATGTATATAAGGAATATACGACCCTGGTATGTTTACCTGGGTCACTGCAAATATTTACCCTTATCCAAGGCTGCTTCCTTTTTGCCTCTGTGGCAGAGATTTGCTTATAGTTTCTTTGTGGTAGAAATGTTGAAATACTTGGCTGTTCCCACACCTGTGGACTCCCGTTCTTTAAGCCGATGGCCCCATCAGATTGCTGTTGGTTCCGTCAGCGTATGTGGAACACAGCACAGAGATGGGCTAGACATGTAACAATATCTGCGAAGGGGGACATTGGTTGGATTCGTTTCCTTTTCACTCTCAAATAATACTCTGTTTAGATAAGATGTTGGGCTGTTGAAGGGGTAATTTAACACTAGCCCGCCCCACGCCCCCAAACCTGAGGACTTGTTCTTTCAGTTCTGAATTGGTGTTTGTGCCCAGGAAGGAGCTAGAAGGGAAGATGTCACTGAGTTAGGCTTGTTGTAGAGTGCACAGGGAAGCTGTAATGATGAAGAGCTGATGAATTTCTCCAGTATCTTTTTGTCTCTCTCCAGAACAATAAGATGGAGTTAAACCTTGGGAAACCAACATTTTTNGCCGTCAGGGAGGGGACGGTGGCGCCGGTGCCGCCCCGCGGTCCCGCCAGAAGGGGCGGAGGAAGGCGGCAGAGGGTGCGGGGCGTCCCCTCAGCTGTCCCCGCAAAGGCGGTGGGCGCACGGCGCTGTTTTTGCGAAGAGAAGTGCATTTTGGGTANCGAAGCGCCCAAGGTGGTCTGTGTTACCTATTTAAATGCAGCAGCGCTGTAGCAGCAGGGAACCACGGTACATATGGACATATTTATATATATATAAAAATATATATGTTCTTACACTGTGATAAGAGTTTCTAAGTGAAGAGCTATCCCCAGTAAGGTATTGCCACAGCCCCCTGTCACAGAAGATGCATGAAAGCACTGGGGTGATGAGAATGCACTGCGCCGTAGCTGTGCATCACCTTGGTGCCTCTTGTAAATCAAAGGAGTTTGTCACTGGTGTCACAATGTATATAAGGAATATACGACCCTGGTATGTTTACCTGGGTCACTGCAAATATTTACCCTTATCCAAGGCTGCTTCCTTTTTGCCTCTGTGGCAGAGATTTGATTATAGTTTCTTTGTGGTAGAAATGTTGAAATACTTGGCTGTTCCCACACCTGTGGACTCCCGTTCTTTAAGCCGATGGCCCCATCAGATTGCTGTTGGTTCCGTCAGCGTATGTGGAACACAGCACAGAGATGGGCTAGACATGTAACAATATCTGCGAAGGGGGACATTGGTTGGATTCGTTTCCTTTTCACTCTCAAATAATACTCTGTTTAGATAAGATGTTGGGCTGTTGAAGGGGTAATTTAACACTAGCCCGCCCCACGCCCCCAAACCTGAGGACTTGTTCTTTCAGTTCTGAATTGGTGTTTGTGCCCAGGAAGGAGCTAGAAGGGAAGATGTCACTGAGTTAGGCTTGTTGTAGAGTGCACAGGGAAGCTGTAATGATGAAGAGCTGATGAATTTCTCCAGTATCTTTTTGTCTCTCTCCAGAACAATAAGATGGAGTTAAACCTTGGGAAACCAACATTTTTAACATTAGATGCTGACAAAGACACTTTTCTGCTAAACATCTGAGAAGAGGTCCAGAAATTTGGGTGCTGGATAATTCCTAGAAGATGCTGGGCACCTTACTCGAAAGAAGAATATTTGGCTCTGTTGCTGGAAGACTAGATACAGTTGTCAGGAGAGCATTATGAAGCTCAGTCTCTGAGCGAGCATCAGCATTGCATTTCCTGGTGTGGAAGCAGCTATGACTGTGTGCTACATCATGTATGGGGCAGATAAAACACCTCTGTGAAGTATACAGGTGCCACAGTTTGGGATAAACTGCGTGCATCTTAGGAGTCTTTGCTGTCACAGAGCACGTCCTGCTGTGCCTCAGAAATCAGCTGTGCAGCTACAACACACTGGCCCGTCTGGTGGACAACTGCACTTGGGTGAAGGGTAAAGTCACTACCCTTGCCCCTCACTTCTGGAGGCTGACAGGGCGGCACATGAATGAACCTCCACAATTTCATTTACTAACAAACACCAGTTTGAAGGTATTCTTTGTCTGAGTTTGAGACAAGAAGCCAGGAGAAACCATCCTGGGTGGCCCTGGATGGGTTCTGTCTTGGAGAAAGACTTTCCCCGGGCCTAGTGCAGACGAGAGGGCTTGCTTGCTTATTCATCGAGGATGCTACTACGCTGCGTGTCAAAAAGGGAAATGGGGCTCTGTGTATTTTTACAATCGGAGTTTCATTGGAAGATTGAGATGGGATTTGTGGAAATCTTCACTCCGAACTGCTGCTCATAGGAGATCAAGCTGCTCAGGGCCTTGGCCAAGCAGTTCCTGAATACATCCAAGAGGGAGATGTCTATTCTGCACTGCTGCTAACTGCCCCGAATAAGACTAGAGCGTGGTTTTACCTGGCAGCAGTTTTGCTATGAGGATTTATAAGCAGGGAAGGGGAAAAGGTTCATCACCTTTGGGAAGGCTGAACAGAACCTGTGTCAGCCCTCTGGAAGCCTGCTCCTGGTCACATCCTCCACAGTTTGTCCTCAGCCAGCCACAGACCCAGAAAAGGTCCTGACCAACTGCACTTGTCTTCTATCACTCATTACTTTTCATCCCTCTGGCCATAAACCTTGGCCATTAGTGGAGATGATGCTTTTTGTCCACAAGCAAGCCCTCAGAAGTCAGAGAATCATGGAATCATGGAATGGTTTCAGCCAGAAGGGACCTCTAAAGGTCATCTAGGTCAACCCCCCTGCAGTGAGCAGGGACATAGTCAACTAGACCAGGCTACTCAGAGCCTTGTCCACCCTCACCTTGAATCTCCAGTGATGAGGCCTCAACTACATCCCTGGGCAACCGGTTCCAGTGCTCCACCACCCTCATGGTAAAGCACTTGTTTCTAACATCCAGTCTAAATCTACTCTTCTCTAGTTTCAAACCATTGCCCCTCAACCTGTCACTGCAGGCCTTTGCAAACAGTCCCTTTCCCACCTTCTTGTAGGCCCCCTTCAGGCACTGGCAGGTGGCTTTAGGTCTCCCCAGAGCCTTCTCTTTTCCAGGCTGAACAATCCCAGCTCCCTCAGCCTGTCCTCATAGTCAAGATTACGCAAATTCAATCCTTATCCTGCCCCCTGGCCCTGCTTCTTTTGTGAATTACCTCTGATGTCTTTTCATAAACTCAGACTGCGGGCTTTGCA
The DNA here is from genome assembly GCA_013399075.1 of Chloroceryle aenea. Taxonomy (NCBI): domain Eukaryota; kingdom Metazoa; phylum Chordata; class Aves; order Coraciiformes; family Cerylidae; genus Chloroceryle; species Chloroceryle aenea. Next base: position 82,002 of record VWZY01005823.1, read on the forward strand.
GGATATAGGCCACCTTTGTCTGGCTTCTTGAAATAGCACTAAACCTACTAAGATTTGCATAAGACATTGGGCAACCTTAGGGGTATGGATATTTTGTTTAGCATCCAGAAAATAGGGATTTTGACAATATCTTCCTCCTTCACGCATCATCACTTTGGCCTCTAAGGGTCACAGTCATGAGTTTGGGATGCGAGGCTGTCGACTCCTAAGGTGACGGTTTGAAGCCCCCATGACAACTGCAGACACTGCTACCTCAACAGCAATAATAATGCTCTTTCTTGTTTTCTGGGGCTTGGTTTGGTGAGATATTTCTGTGAGGTAGATAACGTGCTTGCCATCAACAGGGTGTTCTCTTCAACATAGCACCTCTGCAAAATAACGCTCTGAAATGCTTCTAACTTGACCACCCCAAATCAGTGGGCATTTCTGCCAGTGTTATCAAGGGCTTTTTTGACCTCCCCCACTCCACGCATGGAAACCAGAAGGTCCTTGGGAGCAATGCCCCCCCAGGATTACTGCCCACAGGGCAGAGGCTCTCGGCAAGGGTCAAGACACAGAGATAAGTTGTGGGGAAGGGCAGATGAAAGAGCAAATGAGGGCTGTAGATGTGAGGCTATGTTTGCAGTGGGGTGCTGTGTGCCAACAGGGCTGGCTCGGGAATGAGAGGCACCAAGAGCAATGCTGCGTCCAGGATAAATAGGGACGCCCTGAAATGGCACAGTACCCGTGGGAAGAGGGCGTGTAACAAACGCATCGGGAGCCACCAGCTTACAAGGGTGTTGCAGGGACATTGTTATTAATGTTTTTAAAGCGTTCAGGTGATTAGCACTACAGAAAAACCCACGAGGACAGGACTACATCTGTATTCAGTGTTGAATTTGGATGGTGTACAGTAAATAGTGCTTGGAGCCATGTAATGGACAATAAGAGTTAGTGAATAAAAACGCGTTGAGAGAGCACCATGCAGCCTGGTCACTGAAAGGTCTGGCTGGGGCAATATTTTGTGATTATAACAGAAGCAGGACTTGCCCACACGCATATNCAGGTGATTAGCACTACAGAAAAACCCACGAGGACAGGACTACATCTGTATTCAGTGTTGAATTTGGATGGTGTACAGTAAATAGTGCTTGGAGCCATGTAATGGACAATAAGAGTTAGTGAATAAAAACGCGTTGAGAGAGCACCATGCAGCCTGGTCACTGAAAGGTCTGG
>VWZY01005823.1:87738-104584 GCA_013399075.1 Chloroceryle aenea
ATGCAGCGAATTACGATGCGATAGCATAGTGGGGTCACCATACTGAAAGCAACCCAATCTGTATTTATCTTCAAGAGGGGGAGCAGCTGATCGTTGTAGGCTCCTTCCAACTGAAATACTTAATTCTGGTTTTATTTGTAGCTGAAATTAATCAAGAAGGTTTTCCTCTTCCCGGTATTAAGTTTCTGTCACTCCTTGTGTACCTTCCTGGTTCCTCCATGAGCTCCCTCATGTTCTTTGCAATTTTTTTTGGGGGGGGAGAGGGAGTGTGGAGTTGAGGGCAGCAGTAGCTGTGGAATACAGAGCTGTGTAGGGAAGGATTATTTATTTAGCAGATCTGGGGTGTAATAGCTTTGCAAATGCAGGCTCTGGAATTGGTCTGAGCATTTACTGAGCTGTGCCCCTCCTTAAATATCCACCTGAATGTTTAGCCAGTCGTGCACTTTTCCTCTTTGGGTGTCTGCCTTTCCTTCTGATAAGCTGCTGTATCTTCCCCCAGTTCTGTGGTGGGTTTGGGGTTTTTTGTTTGTTTGTTTTCTGATTTTGTTTTTTTCTTCACCCATTCTCTTTTGGACAAATAAACTACTTTCTTGTCTGCAGTGGATTTTCTCTTTCTTCCTGCATTAGGAGATGCTATGGAAGTATGAATTGTATTACCTGCAGTTATCACATCATTTCCATCTGTACTTCTTGAGGGTTGCTCTTAGTGAAGAACAGTAATGCTTTATAAATTTCTTAAAGGCCAAAGCAGGAAGCACTGCAAGTTCTGAGTGCCTTTAAAATTGGAGACATCTCTGAAAATACCATACTCTTAACCAAGTGAGCTATACCTGCAGTATGTATTCTCTGCAGAGTGAATGACTGTGCTTGCTTGGCCACAGCAGATGGTTTAACGTCAACATCTCAGTGCCTTGCCTGAGCTACTGAAGCTGCCCGAGACGTGTGTTGCTGGATTGGCCAGGTACATGTCCCATTGCTCTTTGTGTCACGCTGCACTGGATGCTGGAGGAGAAACTTCCCATCTCTTCAGCATGTTGTGGGCAGTTGTGGGTCCACAGCCCATGTCCTCAGTGAGATGTCTGTGGGGAATGATGAGACAGGAGGGGATGTTTCTAGCTTAAGCAGTTTGAGCTTCACCTCTCTACCTTAGTCTGGCCGATTTGTGCCTCAAGCACTTGAGGCTGAGGATTTGGCCTATGTTAAAATTTCATCTCAAGTCAACTTTGTGAGGAAGCAAACCCTTCAGAAGTATTGTCTTGCTTCCCGTTCTGGTAATGCTCCTTCAGAAATCTCTTGTCAGTCTGATTTCTCTGTTGTGGCAGCAAACACTGATTTGTTACTGTCTCCTGTAAAAATACCAATGTTTGATTGACTCCTGTGGCAGTATTTTCACCTATAAGCCAAAGGGTAATTGCAGTATCTTCTCCGAGCAATTTCAGCCAATGATGGTCTGTCTGGGCTTTGCTGGAGAAGGGTGGCTGGTTGCTTTCCATCTTTCTTCATGTCTCTTGCCCCGGTGGCATTGTTCATCATAGATCAGTTTAGCTGGAAAAATTCAGCCTTGTGCTTCCCTGCCTTACAAGGCACTTGGTGATACCCTGTTTCTTCCACAAGACCTCTCTGTGTTATAGATCACTTAAGTGAAGGTTGCATTTGAGCAACCTTAATCTCTTTCGACAGTGGATTTGATATACTCTGTGTGTATATAGATATAAAAAGTGCGTGTGCGTATCGCAATATATATAATAGTCTGTATAATATAACGTGTCTTACACAATAAATGACATTATGTCTTATATTAAATTTTATATTGATGTATAAAGCGTAGTGCATTGGATATAAAGTTTATCTATAGCATAGTATTTTGGATATACGACTGTTTTTCTTTCAAGCAGTACAATAGATGAAGTGATTCGCCTTAGAATTACTCAGAGTTTGCCAGACACAGGAAAAGGGTCTACCCTCTATGAAGAGCAGTTTATCCCATCATCTGTTGCTAGACCATTGCTTTCAAAGTTCATTTTCACCCAGAGCCAGACCCCATCCCCTCTCGGCCAGCCTCTCTATGACTGCTGATGACTTTGCTGTTGAAATACCTGTCTTGATCAACTGTTTGGTCCTCTCCCCTGCACAGCACATGGTGAAAATGTCACCTGGTGGTCTTTGCAGATATTAAAGTGGGTTTTTTTTAATAAAATAATAAAAAACCCTTAAAGATTTCCACTGATATGCTAGATCCCTATGCAAGTTTTTCAAGTATTTGATTTCTCCCAGTGAGGCCTTTCCTGAGCTTCTGTGTATCCTTGGATCTCCATCATCGAAAACATTCTACATATTTCTGTTCTTGATGTGAAAATCTTCCATAATTGAAATGCTTGTCTTTCTGTGTGATTCCATTGCAGCAGTAATGCCAACTGGTCTGTGAAGGAGTTTCCCTATCAGCATTTACCATCTCACCTGCCTCAGGACTGCCTGGAGGCTTTCTCCATGTTTCTGCAAACTTTGTTCACATGGTGCCTTCACCAGCTACCAGTGATAGCCTGGGAGAGGCCACAGTTTCCTCTCCACAGCGAGCTTTGGGGAGCTTGTAGGTCAAGAGTGGATCCGTGTGTGAGGTCTTCTCGCTGGGAGAGCTCATGCTTGTGCCATAGCTGTGCACCGAGCTTTAGCCCACAGCCTGTCATGTGCTGCTTTCAAAGGTAACCCGAGGCATTAAAAAGATCTCGGGCAGTGGTTTCATTTGCCATCGTGCCTTTTTTTTTTTTTGGTAGTCCAGTTGGAGTCTCATTTGGGCTCAGACCCTCAGTTCAGGTGCCCATTCGAGAGCTGGAGGCCTGCGTCTGTGTTCTGTAAGGCAGGTTGTAGGCAGTAGCACTTCAGTAGGAATTGCTTGCTTTGAATTCTCTTGGGATTGGGAAGAATTTTGGATACTTGTATCCTCTAATCCTTCATTGTATCATAACCAGGAAGACCTTGATTTAGCCATAAACACTATGTTTACTGATCTCATAAAGTTGCAGGAATGAAAGTCATACTTCACTGTGAACTGGGTGAAGTATATAGCACAAAACTTCTCTTTCCTCCCAGGGGTGGTTCACCAGTGGCACATGTTCCTAGAGATACAGGGGACACTGTTCTCTGAGGTGTTTGTGACAACCTCACCTAGCTTTGCAGCTTATTATGAACAGGGGGGTTGAGAGGAGACCTTCATCAATGTTTTTCCATGTAAATCATCCTGGACACACCATTTGGTTTCCCTTCTCTCAGCCCCAGAGGCGAGGGCAGGACCATCCCACTTGACCAGTTCTGTAGACCAAGGAAAAGCTGTGGGATCCCAAACAAGGGAGTGACTCAAAGCTTATGAGTATCTCAGGTCTGCTGTACAATTGTTGCTGTGCCCATTTCCCTGGCCCTGCTTCAGTCTTTTCCTTCTGGATTTGTTTTTCCATCTTCATCCTGTTCCGTTGCCTGCCCTTTGCACCCATTGCTCTCGTGTTGTCTTCGCTGTCAGTTGTGAATCCCTAGAAAGAGAGAATCAAAAGAGTGTCACTGGCTGCAAAGTCATAGAGCCACAGAATCATTTAGGTTGGAAAAGGCCTTTTTTAAGACCATGAAGTCCAACTGTTAACCTTGCACTGCCCAGTCCACCACTAAGCCATGTCCCTAAGCATTGCATCTCTGCATCTTTTGAATAGCTCCAGGGATGGCGTTTCAACCACTTCCCTGAGCAGTCTGCTCCAATGTCTGATGACCCTTTCAGCGAAGAAGTTTTTCTTAATACCCCTTCTAAACCTTCCCTGGTACAATTGAGGCCATTCCATCTTGTCCTATCTTGGAAGAAGAGACTGGTCCCCACCTCACTACAACTTTCCAGGTAGAGTGGGATTCCTTTTCTCCAGGTTACACAACTCCAGTTCCCTTAGCTGCTTCTTTTAAGACTTGTGCTCTAGACCCTTCACCAGCTTTGTTGCTCTTCTTTGGATGCACTCCAGCACCTCAATGTCTGGCTTGTAGCGAGTGGCCCAAAACCAAACCCAGTATTTGAGGTGTGGCCTCACCAGTGCCAAGTACAGGGGACGATCACTTCCTTGCTTCTGCTGGCCACACTATTTCTGACCTGGGCCACGATGCCGTTGGCCTTCTTGGCCACCTGGGCACACTACTGGCTCATGTTCAGCCGGGTGTTGACCAGCACCCCCAGGTCCTTTTCCCACTGGGCAGCTTTCCAGGCACTCCTCCCCAAGCCTGCAGTGTCACCAGGGGTTGTTGTGACTGAAATGCAGGACCCAGCACTAGGTGGTGTTGAACCTCATACAGTTGACCATGACCCAGTGATCCACTCTGTCCGGATCCCCTCTGTAGAGCCTCCCTACCCTCAAGCAGATCAACACTCCCACCCAACTTGGTGTCATCTGCAAACTTACTGAGGCTGCACTTGATCCCCTTGTCCAAATCACTGATAAAGATACTAAACACAACTGGCCCCAGTAACTGAGCCCTGCAGAACACCACCTGTGACTGGATTTAACTCCATTCACTGCCACTCTGTGTGCCCAGCCATCCAGCCAGTGTTTTACTCTGCAGAGTGTGCACCCATCCAAGCCATGAGCAGCCAGTTTCTCCAGGAGAGTGCTGCTGGAAGCTGTCAAAGGCTTTACAGCAGTCCAGGTACACAACTCCACAGCTAGCTTGTCCACTAGGAAGGTCACCTTGTCATAGAAGGAGATGAGGTTGGTCAGGCAGGACCTGCCTTTGGTAAACCCATGCTGACTGGCCCTGATCACCTGGTTGTCCCGTACGTACTGTGTAATAGCACTCAGGATGATCTGCTCCATAGTCTTTCCTGGCACCAAGGTCAGACTGGCAGGGCTGTAGTTCCCTGGATCCTCCTCCCAGCCCTTACTGTGGATGGGCATCACATTTGCTAATTTCCAGTCAGCTAGGAGCTCCCCAGTTAGCCAGGACTGATGATAAATGATGGAAAGTGGCTTGACGAGCACTTCCATCAGCTCCCTCAGTACCCTTGGGTGGATCCCATCCAGCCCCATAGACTTGTGTGTGTCTTAAATGGTGTAGCAGGTTGCTAACCATTTCCCTTTGGAAATTATGGGGCTTCATTCTGCTCCCCATCCCTGTCTTCCACCTCAGAGGGCTAGGTACCCCAACAGCAACAGGTCTTTTAAAGACTGAGGCAAAGAAGGCATTAAATACCTCAGCTTTTCCTCATCCTTTGGTACTGTTTCCCCCTGCATTCCATAAAGGACATCTTTTCTTGTTGGTAATATATTTATGGAAACATTTTTCATTGTTTCTTATAGCAGTAATCAGATAGTTCTAGTTGGGTTTTAGCCCTTCTTACTATATATCCCTTACTATATATCTTACTATATATCCATCCTCATGACATCTTTGTAGTCCTCCTGAGTTGCCCACCCCTTTGGAAAAAGGTCATGAAGTCTCCTCTTTTTTCCCCGAGTTCCATCCAAAGCTCCCCATCCAGCCAGGTCACTCTTCCCTGTCAGCTTCTCTTCTGGCACATGGGAACAGCCTGCTCCTGCACCTTTAAGATGTCCTTCCTGAAGAATGTCCAGCCTTCCCGGACTCCTCTGCCCTTCGGCACTGCCTCCCAGTCCCTCTGGGCACCATACAACCTACTTTCATTTGCAAACGTAGTGAATTTTGTCTTAATGATTTTCTTCTGCCTCTGTTACGTTCCAGGGACAGCTGTTCCACAGTTTGGCCAGGAGTCTTCTCAATGCCATCTTAAAATTGCTAGTGGCCTTTTTATACCCATTTGTTCTTACACCAAGCATCCTTCTCCAGTAGCTTAAATACCCCTTCCGACTCCCTTGTATTGAGTTTCTGGTGTTTTACAGACAGTAAAGTCTTTATAGGTCTTGTCCATAACAGAGAGACTCTTTGTGTCCCTCAACATTCTGAAAACTGCTTTCTGCACATTTTCCAATCCACTTTGCTATTTCTCAGTGTTGGGTAACTGAAGCATTACACGGCCTGCCAGAGGATGTCTGACAAGTGCCATGGCCAGTGGCCTTAATACCTTTTCTCATTGCTTGATAATTCGTCGCCTGAAGCCTTTAACATAACAGTGGTGCCCAGAGCTGTCCCGTGCCCAGTAAATGCCTCTCCTCAGTGCTCCCTGCTGATGAGCAGAAGTTCTTATTACAGATGTGCTTGTCACTTCTCTTCAGTGTATCACTTGGCGCTTGGAGATACTGAACTTCTGAGAAACCTGCCAGTGACCCCACCAGCTCCGTCTCAGTTCTGTGTCTGCTGCTCTAGCAGTGGTTGCTGCCAAGTCCTGGGAAGGAAGGTTAGTTAAGACAAGCTGATGTGCTCTCCTCTGGTACCCCTTCGCCTTCCCACTGTTCCCAGCAGAGGAATTGCCATAGCTGGTGTGGTTTCTAGATAGTCACAAAGCTCCAGTTATTCTCTTGCGCAAGCCTCTCCAGTCCCCTGTGAAGTCCATGCAAACTTGTAGCACCTATAGTGTCTTTTGATGGGAAATTCTGCAGCCATCCATTTAAAGAACTAACTCTTTTTGTTTTGAACTTTTTTCTTTGTAGTGTTATTTAATGGTCCTCAGTTCTTGTACTGGAAGAGGCGGTGAAAAATTATTTCCAACCCAATCACTACTTTTCATATATGGTTTTACAGCTCGATCACATCTTCACACAGTAACCTTTTTTCTGGAGAGAGGTGTCCAACCCACTCAGTTGTGCCTCTAGCTGTGCTTTCTGGTTCCTGGTAGAAGGAGCAGAACTGCACACACATTTCAAGATCTGGGAAAGCCATGGGTTTTTGCAAGGGCATAATGACATTCTCTTGTTTTGTTTTCAGTTCCTTTCTCAGGAATTTCTAGCATGTCGTTCACTGTCTGGATGGCTGCTGAATTGTAAGGTGACATTTTCATGGATCTGCCTTTTGTATCCCAGGAGTATCACTCTTGAGTGGCACCAATCAGCTCAGAGTCCTTCATGTTATATGTGAAGGTGGAATTGTTTTTATCTTTATGCATTGCTTTATATTTATCTAGATGGAAGATCACGTGCCATTTAATTGCCCAGTCACTCCTCTTGGAAAGTCTTTCTACAGTTTTGTGTTAGTTCTTGTCCTCTTTATTACCCTCATTAATTTGTCAGCCACGTTGGCTTCTCTTTGCCCTTTTTTTTCTGTATCCATCCTGGTTTTGCTTCTTTACTTGTATTATTCTCTTAAGTACTCTCTTAAACTGTGATCTGCAGTACTGACAGTGCCTCCTAACTTAATACCATTGGGAGGTAGAACATTGATCCTTGTGAGGACCCAGCAGGTTTTCTTCCACCTACCCTGGTACTTGCAGCATCTCAACTGCATCTTTCTGAAGCTGGCAGAACAGGGTGACCATGTTTGCTCTTCACTGGTCTGTTACTGAAGGGAGGGATGTGTGGATGGATGGTGTCACCACACTGACTTTGCATTCTGCTTCTGGTTTCCTGTATTCTTCTACACGTCCTGCAGCTGCAAAGTTGCCAGCAGTCTTACCCAGAAGTCTGGAGCTGTGATGGGATGACAGATGGGTATCTTCTGGATAGCAGCAATGGTACATGGAATGGATGTCCTAGGTCAGCTTGGGAAGCTTTTTTCTTTGAGATGTTCAGGACTTGCCTGGACAAGGCTGTGAGCAGCCCCATCAAGATCTGGGGTCAGCCCAGCTGAGAGCAGGGGTTTGGAGAGGAGACATGCAGGTCAACGTCTTCCTTTGTGCCTCTGGGCAACTAGCCTTCGGTTGTCTTGTGAGCAATTGGCTTTGCATTCCTCAGTGAAGGGTTATCTGTGTATAAAAAGAGGTGGTAAGTGTTACAACAGACCCTGAACCCCTAACAGGCAAGGTGTGTTCAGGCATTGCAAATAGACTGCCTCTCTTAAAACTGAGTATGGAGAGTGCCATGTGTCCTTCCTCTGCATCACCCATCTGAAGGCCTCCATCCCCCTCACAGAGGGAAGAGCCCTGCGGGATGGGTTTTGTGATCCTCTGCTGGGCTCTGCCAGCCTGTGTCTCCCAAGAGATCCAGAGGCCCTCCTCTGGGGAGCTGGAATGATTCTTCGGAGATTTTAAAGTAAATCTGTTCCGTACTTACAGCCATTTTAGTGTGCCCTCAGGAATTGTTTTATGATTAACATAATCTTCTTTGATACATCTAACCTTCATTTGGTGAATCAGATTTTATTTTCAGTTGCTTCTGCAAAAATTAGTATTTTCAGTGCTGTAAATCAAGCTATTGGTAAATGCATGATTGTTTTTATTATTTATTACCTTGCTTTAGTTCTAATTTAGTTTTAATTTCACTCTCCTCATCAGATACTGTTTTTTTTTTCTCTCAGATACATTTTTCATTGAATGGAAGTTCAAGAATTACAACTTTCATACTCAACATTCTTACTCCTTATGATTGTGCAGAATTAAGAAACAAAACATTAATGAGACTTAATATTAGGCTTTATAAAATGTAAACTAAATTTGTCAACAAGTACTGTTTACAAGGAAGTTGACAAGTACATATAAGAGAAGGATTAAAGCTGTTAGCTCAGGCTGAGTCCCTGTATTGCATGGGAGGTTTTACTTTAGCCATGGAATCATAGATTGGCTTGGTTAGAAGGGACCTTTAAAGACCATCCAGCCCCTGTGCTATGGGCTGGGACATCTTCTACCACATCAGGTTGCTCAAAGCCCCATCCAGCCTGGTCTGGAACACTTCTAGGGATGGGGCATCCACAGCTTCTCTGGGCATCCTGCTCCAGTGTCTCGAAACCCTCATCATAAAAATAGAAACTGTGTCACCAATGAAGATATTAAAGTGTTGCTCCCACTACAGACCACTGAGGGACATCACTTATTACTGGTTTCTCCTTGGACATGGAGCTGCTGACTGCAACTCTTTGGGTGGGCCATCCATCCAATTCTTTATCCATCCATTTAGCAGCAAGAATGTTAGGGGACCGTATCAAAGGCTTTACAGAAATGCAGGCAGATGGTATCCGCAGCTTTTCCCTTGCCCACTGCTAGGGTCACTCCACTGTCGAAGGCTCTGCTGGATCACAGAGTTTTCCTTATCCTTTTTAGAAATGGGTGCAATATTCTCTACTGCAGCCACTGGGGACTTCACCTGACTGCAGTGGTTCTTTTCAAATATCGTGGAGAATGGTTTGGCAACTCCACCAGCCAATTCCCTCAGTATCCTGGGGTGCATCTCATCAGGTCCCATAGACTTACTTATGTTCAGGTTCCTCCGGTGACCTTGAACCTCATCTTACAATGGGATTGTGAACCTGCTCTTCTCTTATATACCCAGATTGGCTCTAAATCAAGGGGGTTCATTCAGTTTGTGTATTAAAAGGTGTGTAATTTGCCCTTTGGTACAGAATAAAGTTTCTGAAAGCATACACTTCTATTTCTTGAATAAATTGATTTTAAAACACTTTGTAGCGACCTGTTTTACGCAGCAGTTTGAAGATAGTATCTAATGAACTTCAGTATGCTGCCAATATAAAATCAATTTGTTTATAGGAAATGGCAAAAATTGCCAACCATCCCTGTTCTTATCCTGAACTATTTTTATACTGAAGTCAGGTTCTGATTTCTGAGCAGGAGGAGCAGTTCTGACTCGTGTTGCAGGCATTTCTAAGCTTGCCATGTAGCACTGTGCTGCCAAGCCTTGGTAGCAGGGGAGGTCTCAGCCCTTCCCAGCCACGTCCAGTGGCTGGATGGTTCTGTCAGGGTGCAGTGCAGGGGGGGCTGCAGAGGACAGGGAGGTGCATGCTCTGATCTGGGGGGGAGTGCGTGCTGGTGCAAGGGTGGCCTGTGGGAGCAGAGATGTGCTAATGCTCACTGCCTTCAGCCTGGGCTCGTGAAGGTTTCAGTCCCCTGGGACCCTCTGACTTCATGTTAGAATTGCTGGAAGGATGTAGTTAAACTTCATCCACTGGATAGGGAAGAGTTTTAACTGGAGTATGATTATTTAACCAGGTCTACAGTCTTACTACTTAATCAAGCCACCTTCCAGCCTGAGTTCACAGTCCCTGCATCCACCCAGTGTTGCAATTATTTTGTAGGAGACAGAAAAAAGCCTGTTTCAAAACTACCTTTTTTTTCTACACAATTTTGTTAAGAAGCAATGTCATTTACTGAGTAAAAAAAAATTTACAAGTCATGGGAATATTCACATCCAAAAAAATATTAGCCACAAGCATTTGCCCACTGCCATTTTGATATTCAACCATTTGGCATCCTAATCTCTTTGCTCACACAATCATTTTCCCTTTTGCAGTAATGTCACGCTCCATGTACCTATCAAAAGACCGACAATAGGACTGTGACATGCAAGCTGAACCCTGACCTGTTTGTTCATTGCTGACACTGAACTCGGTGCTCTTTCCCTTCCTTCCCTCTCTTTCTCTGCCATGCCCTGTAGTAAGATGCCAGGGTTCAAGCATGGAGTCAGATAATTAGCCATTGGGAAATGTTGTACTTCAGGTAGTCTTGATTGCAATGTTTTGGATGAAATTTTGTGTTTTCAAGGTACTACACAGTTGTTAAGCCTGATTACATTTCTGGGAATTTTCCCTTCATTTTATAAAATGAGGGAAATGGAGACAGGAGTTAAAAATGCCTGAGACCATAATTCACTGAGTGGTGGTGGATGGATGGATTAGGTAGGTAGGTAGGTAGATAGATTGATGTGCCACCTTCTGATTTCCCACTCACGGTGCATGTTCCCTGGCTATACTGCTCCAGTAGGCACTCCCTTCTGAAGGATCTTTACCTGTCAAGAGGGATCCACTGGTTATCATCCCATCCTACGGGCACTTTCCAGCATCTGCACTGTGTTAGAAAACAAGTGTGCTCATTCTGCCACCCTGGTTCCTTTCTCTAGTGTTAGCCCAGCCCTTTGCAGAAGGGGGAAGAGAAAAACCAGGGTGGGAACAAAGAGCTTGTGAATTGGAGAGAAGCAAACTCAGTTTCATTTTTTCGTCTTCTGACTTCTGAGTCCCTGCTTTTGCATGCCAAATGCCTTTAATTTCCCATGGGATTTTGGATCTAGTTCCTACATTTCAAAAAATTACTTAAGGAATAGTCACTGTGTACTTTCCACAGTTCCCAAATGGATAAAACAAGAGGTTTGAGCTTCAGCACATCTGTACTTAGACTGGAACTTCACTGACTCCTTACTCCAATCTTATTTTCTGTGAACTAGCATCTAGTGGAAGGTAATGCTGATTATGTCTACAGTAACAAACCAAATGGGTCCCAGCAGTGGTGCTCACACAGCACTGTCTGTCCAGGAGGATGGTGTTCCTTTGTGCAGTCTCTGGTCTGTGCCCATGAGCTCTCTCCCAGATGATGCCTGAGTGTGGTGTAGGAGTTGGCACAGGAATACACTGCTTGCCAGTGGCCGTGTTTGATGTGCCTGTCCCTCTTTGGAGGGCAGGAGAATTTTAGTGGGTGCAAGCTGTGCAATGCCAGTCACCCCCAGGACCAGAGAACATGCACTGGCCCTTTTGGCTTAAAAGTACAAAACTGCCCCTTCTTGCAGCAGTTGTGGTCTTGATGGGTGGCAGGGTTTTTACTTCATTTCTTTGAGACTGAATGATCCAGCCATGCACCTGGACATCTCTGCACGCAGTGCGTCTGGATAGCTCAGGGTGGGCTCTTGGGTCGTACTACAGTAAGTTCTGCCCACTTCACCTCCTCTCCTGTTTGGACCAGGTCTGAATTTGCCTTACATAACTTGGGTGTTACAGTTGGAGAAGATAAGGAGTAGCAGATAATAAAACCAAGCAGATGATTTGGTTTGGTTTGGTTTGGTTTTGGTTTGTTTCTCTTTTTCCCCAAGAGAGGAAGAGACCATGTTCACTATTGACAGCTGAGTACCAGCAGCTTATCTCAGCAAGGGCTGGATCAGACCCTGAATGTTTGCTAGCTAAAGAAACACTGCTGAAGTAATGGTAATGTTAGTTCTTTTTCTTAAGTGACATGGGTACCGAGAGCATTCAGCTCTCCCATCTCCTGTTGCTGGCCACAGGGATGGCCAGATGGACCTTTAACCTCAAGCAGACTGCAGGCACAGACTTGTGCCTGCTCTGCCATTGAGTACAACCTTCCATGGATCGGGAGGCGTCTTCTAGACTTCCCTGTCTCTCTGAAAATTGCCTCCCTGCTGTCGGGACGTGCTGGATGTACCTGTGTGTGTGCAGCTCCAGCACGTGCAAGGCTTTGGGGTACGTGATTTATCATTTACATTCCTGGCCAAGCCCCCCCCAGCATCCCAGACAACTTGGTCCTGTTCCTATTTCACCTGTTTCTGTTGCCATCTAGGAAAGTCTATTTTCTCAGCCGAGGAGGAGGAAGAGAGGGGTCCATTTTGGATTCCATGTGGAGATGCCTGTTGAGTGTGTGTTCCTCACAGGAGACTGCACCAGGCTTACATGAGAATATGGAGAGCTGTGGGCAGTAAGCCAAACCAATCAGGGTTGTATAAATGCAAACAGAAAATAGCAATTTGCAATGCCTCACAACTCAGTCAAACCTGTGAAGGGTTTCACGAGGCCAGGAAAAGGTTATCCCTTCAACAGCAGCCCTGCCAAATGTCTTGTTTCCTTTCCAAAGGCCCAGAGCCCTAAGAACTCTTCCGAGACATTTACAGGGATCTGGTGGTGGAAGGGGTTAGGTGTAACTTGTTAATTGTCAAGGCTCACATGGCAAGTTTTTATTGCATAGAGGTTAAAATGAGAAGGTGGTGGTGTGATCCTCCCATCTGGCTTCTGACATAACAGTTGCTGCACTGAGCCTAATTGTGTGTCAATTCCATGATGTATTTTACTAAAGTCTTCCCTTTGAGCCATAGAAGCTTCTACCCCAGTGACTAATTATGTTTACTGGAACATACCTGTTTGTTTCTGTCTTTGGTAGCACATCTTCAGCTGCTGACAGAAGTACCAAGTTGTTATCTCTTAAAAAGGGACGTTTCAGTAGGTGTTTGGCTGAATATTATTTGTCCAACTCCCTTCTCTGGAAAACAGACCATAATTGTCATTCCAGGGTGACTGAAAGCTGAAGTGAGACCTGTGTGCTGTGTTATGATGGTCTTTTTTTTGCTGTGGGAGGTATGGGTGGCATTCCTGTTGATTGTAAAGAGCAGGGACATATTGGTAACGTGCTGTTGCTGCTTCTGTGTGTTCAGAGCTGAGCTAATACTCGAAGGCTGCCAACGTGATGCTTGTTAAGTTAAATTAGGAGCTCCTTACTTAGAATGTTTGTTTCATGTAAAAAATGTTAATTCTAGATGCTTATCTAAAATAGCATTAGTGTAACTGGGTGAATTTGCAACCAAAGGCCAAAGTATGACAGAAATGTAAGGCTGTAAAACATGTCAGCTGGTAGGGATTAGGAGAGAGTTCTGCTTCCATCAGGTCAGTTATAAACCATCACAAGCTATTTTTCTATTAAAGAAGAGGTCTCAGCTAATGAATTGTTCTGTGTGGGAATTAATACTGAATGAGTCCCCTGTGGCTTTCCTGATGAGGGTCAAATAAAATATTAATGAAATTAAAACAAACAATCGCCTGCTGTAAGCATTGGTCAGGGAAGATGTGGAACCCCGGAAGAGATGGGCCAATGTCATTGCTCCTTTTCCACGGGTGGGGAGATGGAGGGGGTGGAAAGCAGAGACCCCAGGGCAAACAGAGTCCAGCAGCAGGGCTGCACAAGAGTTCAGGAATTCTCCTAGCTGCCTTTGCTCTGATCCCTGGTTTCATCTCTCTTCTCAGAAAAGTGAAAATGCATCCAGACTGCTTCTGCACTGTTGGGCTGGAAGCTGATCTTTATGGGTCTGGAACGGCCATGGAGCAAATGAGCTTCAGGAGCAGCATTCCTGAATCACTTCAGTCCAGTTCTGAGGCTAACACAATAATCCTGGTGCTTTCAGTCTCTAATTTAGGAACTGTGTGGCATAACAGGGTGTGAAATACCTACAGTGCTTTTGGACATGTCACAAAGCTGTAAATTTATTCAGAGGGATCTCAGAAAACTTCCCACTGCTGCAAAGCGTAAGGATGAATTCTGCATCTCTGAGCGTGACTCTCCCCACTACACTGAGAAAGAGTCCAGGGCATGGAGGAGGAGGAGGAGTCCTAGGCAGGCACTCCCTGCTAAACGGAGTTGATTCTGTTTCATCCTGCAGTACCAAACCTCTCTGCTTTTGGTGACAGTGGCCAGATCTTTTCACCTTCTGATAGGGAAGTTTCTTGCCTTCTTGGTAAAGATCTTTGCATCTGTAAATAATAATTAAGGAAACGAGTAATTCTGTCATATTTCTAGAGCAAACCACAAAAGGATGTCCCGCAGTCCGCTCACTCTTTCTGCCCTCTAATCTCCTTGTCTTTCTTTCAGAATTCACTGGGACCTTGCTGCATTGCTGTGTAATCTCCCCTTCTAGAAGAACTGCTTTTGCCCGTCTCCATCTCCCCAGGACCAGCCGAGGGGGGGTGCAGAGTGATAAAAATTTATGTTTTCATCAAACCGGGCCAAGGAGAATGGGGGTCCCTCACTCAAAAGAATGAAGACACGACAGAACAAGGACTCAGTACGTGAGGTGGGAGAGGAACGTGGGACACCAGAGCCAAGCTGGAGCTCTGGGTTGGGACTGAGGCTGCCGGCAAAACTGGTGGAGATGAGTTTGGTGTTGTGGAGTGGCAGGGGCTTCAGAGGCTTTGGGAGTCTGGGGACAGGGCAGGAGGGGGGGCAGGTGCAAAGCAGAACTGATCCAGTGATCCCTCTCTTAGATGTCAATGCGGAGTGGACGGAAGAAAGAGACTCCGGGGCCCCGAGAGGAGCTCAGGTCACGGGGCCGAGCTTCCCCTGGGGGTGTCAGCACCTCCAGCAGTGATGGCAAAGCTGAGAAATCCCGACAAGCAACAAAGGTAGTATTACCAGTACGCGAGTGTGGGGTGCCCCAGGGCTGCCCAGACTGGGTAGGATCTGTTTGGGGATCCAGAGGTGCAGACCAGAAGGGATCCACCAAGGAACCCATGCTGGGTTAGCTCTCTGGAATGGGCGGGATCTGTCTGTCCTCTCACCCTCTGCATCTCTTGCTTGTGCTGTCTTCCATGAACTGGTCTTCAATCTCACCCGCCCTTTTTAATGCTAATTTTTGTCATATCCTGGCTCTGTTGCTCTGCTGAGGTTTTCGACGCACACTGTGGTGGCTGTGCCTTGAACGTGGTGTAGTTTGTGAAGGCCTGGCAGGGTTGGAGATTTCCCTGTGAACCTCCCACCTTCCTGTTCTCTCCCCTGCAGAAAGGCCGGGTGGAGGAATCCTGCACCCCCAAGGGCAGCAAGCAGGGACGAGCAGAAGAGATCTCAGAGAGTGAAGGGGAGGACACTAACGCTCCCAAAAAACCCAAAACTGAGGTGAGTTCTCTCCCTGAAGTCACTGTTGGCATGTCTCGGGTCCAGGGCAAAGGAGTCTTCTGTTCCCTACCTGTGTGGCTCACACCTGCTCAGCCCAAGGTTCCTGCAGCAGCCCTGGCACCTCGGGGCTCACACTGCAGCTCTTCCAACCTAATGGTGTGTGCCTGGCTACAGAGATGCCACCAGAAGTGGCAGCTGAGCAGGTGGAAGCTCTCCACCTCTGCTGCCTTGGCTGCAGGGGACTGGGATGCTCTGGTGAGAGCTTTTCCAATACGCTGATGGCACCAGGATGGTTGGATGGTTGGAGGAAGACTCCTTGTGCTTGGTAGTTCCCCATTAGTCTGTTCAGGGAACTGGCCTTGAAGGCCTGCAGGGGGGATACTTGCATTAAGAGGTCATTTAAAGTAGACCACCATGGATGGTCCCGTGTGATTTCTCCACGTGGACACTCTGCTCAGCTCAACGGTGATCTTTCTTCGGTTTAGCCTCTCTTGTAAGCCCCAAGGCTCAATAGTGCACTTGTTAATTGTCTGTGCTGACTGCTTGATCACCAGTGCTTCACTGTCCAAGTGAGAGGTGGTGGGAAGGAGCAGGGAGTGGGAAGCACAGGGAGAACTCTGGGAGGCAAGGCTGTGCTGGAAGCATCATGGGACTTGCTGCTCTGGCCACCTGGTGGTGTCATACCCTGGCCAGTGGCCCATGACCGGTAGTGGTCATGCTGGGACCTTTCATATCTGTTTACAACAGTCCCTGCCCTCCCTTGCTGCCTCTGTACGTGAGGTGCCCCTGGTTACCTCCTCCCTGAGTGTGTGATGCCCCCGAAGGACCTGAGAACACTGAAGTTGCTCCAAGGGTGAGCAGGAGGACAGGTGCTGTTTGTGTTGCCAAGGGATGTCTCCTCCTCTCTGGGTGTTTTTCTAGTGCTGGCAGAGAATGGTCAGAAGGCACATTCTCTGGGAAATTGAAACGTATCGTGCGTGGTCTGAGAGGCCACATAATGTCCCTCTCCTTCCCGCTTCAGGAGTTGCCCTGCCCTCCATCCCCATCTGATGTTGACAGCCTTGATGGCCACAGCTTCAACGATGAGATGAGCAGTGATCCACGGGACATTGACCAGGATAACAGGAGCACCTCACCCAGCGTTTACAGTCCCGGCAGCGTGGAGAATGACTCCGACTCTTCCTCTGTGCTGTCCCAGGGGCCATCTCACTCCTACCATCACCCTCCGCTCTTCCCCCAGAGCCCGCCAGTNGGGCCAGGCCTCCCGCATTTTCCAGGCTCAAACCTCACAGACACCCACCTCCTCCTCTTCTGCTGTTGCTGGACCTCCTGCTCCCCCTTCCTCCTCCTCTTCTGCCTCCTCCTCCTCTTCCTCCTCCT
>VWZY01005823.1:114183-140525 GCA_013399075.1 Chloroceryle aenea
TCCCGTGAATAAAGCTGTTGAAAATCCCTCTGTTTTGGACTGAATGTGAGCTCAGCAGTATTCCCGAGACACACGCTCCTCCGTGCTGCAGAGGCAGACACAGCAGTGCCCGTCCCACGCCTGATAAAACCTGTGCTAACATTTTGAGGGGCCCAGTATGCACCAAGTTCTGCAAAAACTCATTTGCTTAGGCAACCCTTAGTGTGAAGCCCTAAGACTCAATATCTTTTTTTTTTGTTTTTTTTAACATTTCGGAGGTGCTAAGAGCAAGCAGTTACAAATGCACTACTTTAAAGATACTTGGGTAACCTGCCTCTAAACACAGCCTAGTGCTGTTCAGCAAGACTGGGACCTCTGTCCCCAGCAGGCTTGGTGCAGCTCGCTCACCGGCCCTGCCTGTGGCTGCATCGTTTGTTGGGTGAATGCGCAAACAAGCGCATTAGCCCCGGTGAAAAAGGCAGCGGAGAGATGCTGCAGGGAGCCGGGCTTGCCCCATTTGGCTGCAGCCTGCATTAGAAGGATGGAAGCAGTGTAACATTCTATGTTGCGTCTTTGGGGACTGAAAAGGGACAAATCAAGTGTAGCTGACTCACTCCAGTGTGGCGTTTTATTTCCAGCTTGATTCAAATGAAGGGGTATCGGACACGTCTGCTTATAGCCTCCTGTCCGACGTGCCTGTTGCCCTTGGAGCGTGCGTTGAGGCCTTGGGGAGGGTGATGGGAGCCAGGCTGATAGGGCTGGAGGTGAAAAAGCCAGGCCTGGGAGGGCGGGGAGCTGCGAGCCAGGTACTACAGCTGCGTCCGGTTTCGCCTTCTGTGCCTTTCAGTTACGAACCAGGCAGGAATGTAGGCAGCGAGGGCGTGAGCTCCCTGGGTAGGAGGCGGGAAGAGCAGTTGGTCCCTTCCGCCTGCATCTGCCTCTCCAGCTTGGCTTTGGCCTTCCTCCACCCCTCCAGTTACTCATTAACTACAGCCCAGGAAATGTTTTGCAAATGGTGAAGATGAAGCCCTTCACTTGCA
This sequence comes from Chloroceryle aenea, assembly GCA_013399075.1. Lineage (NCBI taxonomy): Eukaryota > Metazoa > Chordata > Aves > Coraciiformes > Cerylidae > Chloroceryle > Chloroceryle aenea. The sequence goes on from VWZY01005823.1 coordinate 115,203, forward strand.
GCTTGCCTGACCTGGAGCTGCTTTCTCCTTACTCTGCCTAGGAAGAGGCAGAGCTTGGGACTGTGCCTGCGTGGATCAGACGCAGGTGAGTCACAGGAGGTGCTGCAGCCCCCGTGTGCTGCCAGCTGCTCCTCCACAGCTCTGGGCACTCACTGGCCTGAGCATCCAGCCCTGTTGGGCAGGTGCAAGTCTATCCTTCCTCTGCCAAGGTCTTTGATCTCTCTCCCTAGTCTGTCTCAAGCTACTGTCTTGGTAATTCTAATATTGCTTTATTTTCTTTAGTAGGACACTGGTTAAGGGCCGTGGTCCTTCCTCCACCAGCTGCTGTCAGTCCCCCGTCAGTGGGGAGCTGAGAGTCCCGATGCCATCCTGCGGGTGAGTGCTGTGAATGGTAGTTAGGGGAAGAAAACAAGAGTTGTTGGTGAGAAAAGCAGAAGTACTGGCAGTAGGAACTGGGCACATAAGGAAAAAAAGAAACCCCTCACCTTCTAATAGAAGCTACAGGGTAGCCAGAGGACCGGAGCTCATGGTGGTTTGTGTTATTGCTGTTACTACTTCTCCTTCTCACTTTGATGAGGGTTTCTGATGCCCAGTCCATTACAGTTACTCTGCAAGCCCTGCAGCTGCAGCATCTCTGGCTTTGTCTTTTGTACAGAGCGAGGTCAGGTGACTGAGCTTTTAAATCCTGGTTATTTCTTGATTTGCTACAGTCTTTTTACCCCTTTTTGGAACAGCAAGACATAAAATCTTCACAGTCAGTCCAAACAAGTGCTCTGCTCTAGAGACTGACGTAACATGGTGTAAGGAATCATAGAATGGCTAGGGCTGGAAGTGACCTCCAAAGGTCATCTAGTCCAGCCCCCCTGCAGTGAGCAGGGACACCCTCAACTAGACCAGGCTACTCAGAGCCTTGTCCAGCCTCAGCTTAAATATCTCCAGGGATGGGGCCTCAACCACTTCCCTGGGTAGCTTATTCCACTGCTCTACCACCCTCAATGTAAAGAACTTCTTCCTGATGTCCAATCTAAATCTACTCTTCTCTAATTTAAACCCATTGCCCCTCATCCTTTCACTACAGGACCTCGTAAACAGACCCTCTCCAGCCTTCCTGCAGGCCCCCTTCAGGCACTGGAAGGTGGCTGTTAGGTCACCCCGGAGCCTTCCCTTCCTCAGGCTGAACAACCCCAACTCCCTCAGCCTGTCCTCATAGGAAAGGTGTTCCAGCCCTTCTCTTGATGCAGCCCAGGATGCAATTTGCCCTCTGGGCTGCAAGCACACACTGTTGGCTCATGTCCAGCTTCTCATCCACCAGCACCCCCAAGTCCTTTTCCGCACAGCTGCTCTCCAGCACCTCGTCTCCCAGCCTGTATGGATAGTGAGGGTTGTTCCAAAATGGGATTCACAGTCGTTATACTGTGGTAAGGACCTGGGCAATCATGGTGGTCTCGCACTGTCCTGGGATCCCGTGGCCTGACAGAGAGCACCTGGCTTGGGCAAGTCACAGGAAGAAGGTCCACCTGCCCACTGGCCTTCACCGTGCACTAACAACCAAACTATGATGCAGTTCTGTGCAGAATAGCAAAACCTCCTCTCTAAAATCATCTCAGTGCTGAGAATAAGTAACAAATAGAATGCTGATTCTCAAAAGGGGCTCCAAATAAGAGAGGAGCACAGAAGAATAAAGCTGATATCTGGGCAAGAAGGTAGATGGTGTAACAGGGAAAGCAATGAATGTGATACGAAAGCGAGAGTCGGCATCTGCTGTTGTAAAGACAAATCCCCTCTTGTAAAACTGGAGGTTTTTGAGGGACTTAACAAGCTTGTGGGTGACTTGACAAGATTTTTCATCTTGTCTTTAAATAAGGCTGAAGACATAGCATAAGAAAGATGAAGTTTTTCTTGGGTGAAATAGGAAGTAGAAAACAGGAAATGAAAAGTGGGAATAAACAGCCAGTTTTTACAGCAAAGGGAAGTCATCAGGGGCCTAGCCTGAAACACATGCAGTTCAATACATTCCCAAATGACCTGGAACCAGAGCTCAGTGAAGCAAGAAAATTGGCTTATGATAGCAAGCTTCTCAGGATAGTAGGGTGGGAGCTGATGGACAGTGGATAACTGCAGAAAGACCTTATGAGTGTGAATGCGTGGGCAATAGAACAGCAGAATAAATTCCATATAGACTTACAGAAAACAATGGGACAGAAAGGGTGGTGGGGGTGTGGAATAGCTCTGCATGAAGAACACCTTAATAGGGTTGGAGTCTGACAGAGGGCTGAGGAAGTAAACGATGTTACAGGTCTGCATGATAAGCAGCTCGGAGTGGATAGGAGTCAGGACTCAGCCACTGATTTTTCTTTCTTTACAACAGCCAGATGTTACATTTAGGCAAGGAGCAGGCTATAAGCAAGCCAAAGGAGGGTGTGCTTTTATAGGGGAGCAGTGAAACTCCTTGCCAAGGGCTGATAAAATTGTTGTGGATCTGAAGGTTTACTCTAAAAATAGCCAAACAGAGGCTTAGGGAGTACGGGAGGAAACTCTGCATAAGCTCCTCCTCCAGTCTTCCTTTAACAATCATTTTGACCCCTGGATCACCTAGTCCAACCCCCTGCTCACGGCAGAGCTAACCCCAAAGACAGATCAGATTGCTTAGGGCCTTGTTCTGGGGAGTCCATGAGTGAAGATTCCCCAGCCTCTCTGGGGACCTGTGGCAAATGCCAAACTGCCCCTGGGTGGGGAGTGTGGGTGTAACTTTTCCCGATATCTAATCAGAATTTCCCTTGCTGGAAGTTATGGCTGTTGTCACTTGTCCTTTTGCTGTGTCCCACAAAGAAGAATCCTGCTCATTGTCTCTAAAACCCCCAGTCCTTTTTAGGTGGTCTCAGACAGCTGTTAAAACGCTCCTTAAGCATCCAAGATGAACAAACACAGCTTCCTCCATCCCTGCTGTGCTCCAGGTTCTTCACTTCCTCAGTGGCCTTACGCTGGACTCCATCCAGTTTCTCAGTGTCTTTTTTACAGAGTCCAGATGTGGGTGTCTTTCAATTAATGATTTCATTTCTCTTCTTCCTCTAAGTTTGTTCCAGTGCTCGCTGTGGTTTGGCTCCACACAGGATTGACAAGATGAGGTTCTACCACCCGTGTTTTGCTGAAAGCCAAACAACAGCATAAGAGTAGTTGATTTGCTGAACTCTCTTGACCTGTTAACGATATTTAAAAAGCCTTTTAGCAGCTCAGTTATAGTCTGCTGTTCCGTGCTGCAGCCATTTGGGAGAGCAAACTCAAAGACACCAACCAATTGCTTCTCTACTGTGACATCTTCTCCTCGGTTTTTAGACAGCCCAAGTCAAAGGCATCTGTATGCATCCAGGCCTTCCCTGAGCTGAAAGCAACCAGAAGTATAAATTCACCCTGTAAATTATGTGAGTTGTATCCACACAAATAGCCACATATGGGTTACATTGCAGCACATGGCTTGTCCTGCTGGAAGATAGTGAATTACATGGATTTAGTTCTAACTCACCCTTTCTATTCTGGTCTGGGCTCTTACCTACCTTTCTTTGTCTTTCCCTGTTCCCCTGTGTCCCACTAATGCTCTCTACCTCAGACAGCTTTTTCTCCCTTGGCCAGTTCACAAGGTGTAGGGATGCTTAAGCTTTATTTTTTTGTCTGCCATGGCTTCGTATCAGCCCTACATAATGTAATAATCTTTTGATATCAGGAACTCTCTGTTGGGATTTCTGCCCAGAAGTTCTTGTCATTTCTCTCCTACAATGAACAATGTTTCTTCCCTGTGCCAGTGCTAGACTGGCTCTGATTTTGGTGCATTGTTTTAGGAGCAACTTCTAGTAACTTCGTGTAGAAGTTGTTCCCTTGAGCCACAGCTCTCTGTGCCTCTAAAGTACCCTTTTTTTAACTCTCAGTTTTAAGTCAGTACAGCTGGATCCCTGCAGCTCACCCTATATCAGCTTGTTGCCTCTCTAGCAATGACGTTTAGCTTCCCACTTGTCTCTCTGGTACTTCCCTTTGTTGTCAGTTTCCATAGTGGCCACCAGCGTTGTACTGGTCATTGCCAGCAGCCTGTTCAGCTTTTGGCAGGATTTCCCGGTCTGGTGCTGTGCGGGGAAGTCTGCAGCTGCTGATATTTGAAATAGGCAAATCTCTTGCTGTTCCTGCTGCCCACACCACCACACAGGCTAGCTGAGATGGCCCCAGGGGAAAGCCAGGCTCTTTTGTGAGCTGGATTGCACTCTCTGGCCACTGCTTAGCTCCCATTCTTTCATGAGACCTGCAGACCTTGAAACCAGTGCTGTGGAAAAGGGCAGTCATGGGCCATACCTGGAAACGGCCAGATAACTGGAAATTGTTCATTTTCCTTCTTTGCATTTAGTTGTCCAAGTTGACAGCTTTGGCCTCAGTATGCTGTACTGGGATCTTGAAGGTCCTAGGTTAAGCTCTCCTGGGGCTGTGTGGACCTGCTGCTGGTAGCAGCTGTTTGTCCTGCTGTCTTCTTGCTTTTACAGGCAGCTTCAACACCACCTCACACCCCATCCCATCCCTTTCAAGCTACCACTGCTTGCGTCAGTCACATCTCATCCCAGCAGGCTGTTTTCAGGAGTCACAGAATCATAGAATGGTAGGGTTTGGAAGGGTCCTCTAGACATCGTTGAGTCCAACCCCCCTGCCAGAGCAGGGTCACCCGGGCGTGTTGTACAGGAACGCATCCAGACAGGTTTTGAATGTCTCCAGAGAAGGAAACTCCACAACCTCTCTGGGCAGCCTGTTCCAGGCTCTGTCACCTTCACAGGAAAGTTGTTCTTCTTCATGTTGAGGTGGAACCTTCTATGCTCAAGTTTATACCCATTGTTCCTTGTCCTATTGCTGGGCACTGCAGAAAAGAGATTGACCCCTTCCATTTGACACTCACCCTTCAGATATTTATAGACATTAATAAGGTCCCTTCTCAGCCTTCTCCTCTCAAGACTAAACAGCCCCAGTTCCCTCAGTCTTTCTTCACAGGGAAGAAGCTCAAGTCTCTTAATCATCCTTGTAGCTCTCCATTGGGCTCTTTCCAGTAGATCCCCATCTCTCTTAAATTGGGGAGCCCAAAACTGGACACAGCATTCCAGGTGAGGTCTCACTAGGGCAGAGTAGAGCAGGAGGAGAACCTCCCTAGACCTGCTGTGCTTAGAGAGTTAGCCTGGAATCTCAAAGTCTGCAGCTCTGGGTTTGCACTGCTTCCCCCTGTGGCTGTACAGAACGTGCAGGATCTTCACCTGCCCAGAAGGTTCATCAGGGAGCTGGAGTGTGGAGCTTTCAGCTGGGTAGCTGAGGGCAGCCCAGCAGAGCCAAGCTGCCATAACCTGCAGTAGGGTGCTGCACTGCTCAGCGTATGCTGGCGTGGGTTGGCTGCTTCTGCCTCGCCGGTGTGTGACTGACCGCGGGCACCCGCGGTCCCTTTGGCACCATGGCAAGGGCTCGTGCTTAGGAAGGACTCGTGTCTCTCAGTGGCCTTTTAGGGAAGAAGGGGAACAGAAGACATGCAGAACTTAATTTTATGATCACAGCTAGGACCTGAGAGGCACTTGTAGCATCAACCCTGGTGTGAAAAAAGACAGGGACCCAAGAATAACAGGGGGGGTGGGGAGGAAAGACGCAAAAGGAGAAGCAGAAGTGTTGCAAAGCAGCTTAGGGCTGGGGAGTTGATGGCTCAGAGCACTTCCTGTTCCTGGAGCCGCGTGTGCCCAGCTGTGCGCGGGGCTTGCACTTGCCTGTGCCCAACAGCACTGTGCAGAGGGCCAGAGACCCAGGCACGTATCCAGGAGCACGTGGATGGACAGGGTCTGAATGGACTGGCAGTAGACACCAGGAGGAGAGGGTCTGAATGGACTGAGGAGACGCCAGGAGAGATACATGGCCAGCTCCCGAGAGGAGCACAGACCTCTGACTTCCCTTTTCTTGCCAGCACAAACTGATTTTTCCTCTCTGTTTTTTGTGCTGCTTTGGTGGTAGCCACTTGGCCCTCTCTTCTTTTTCACCCTCCACAATGGTGAGGTAAGAGGGGTTGAGAAGCGTGTGCGTGTGCGAGGAGGGGGACCAGGAAAGTAGGACAGATCAGAGCGGGGATCGTCCTGGAAGCCGTATCTCAGTGAAAACTTTCCATAGGCTGGGGAGGTATCAGGTAGGAAGGGATGCTGGTGCTGGCTGTCACCTGTGTGGGTTTCTCTAGGGATGCTGACAGGGAACCATTCTTCACAAGTCTCCATAGTAGTGCCTAGCCTTTTTGATTCTCCTGGCTCTTGTTTTTATCTCCTCTGCTAGGTGGTTTCACCGTGACCTGAGTGGGCTGGAGGCTGAAGCTTTATTGAAGGGACGAGGTGTCCATGGGAGCTTTCTGGCCAGACCCAGTCGGAAGAATCAGGGAGATTTTTCTCTTTCAGTTCGGTAAGTAACACAGACCCAAGCTTCTGTCTTTCCAGTGTCCCATATGAAGAATGCTTAGATCCTCACATGTCCTCTGTCATCCTCTTCATCCTGTCCTTATTCCTTTGAGTTCTTTCCAAGCTGTAAAAGGAGCTGAGCTTCCCAACATCTTCTAGGCCTTCTTTCAAGTTGCCCCAGGAGCTTTTCTTTCCAGTCATCTCCTTTCACTGGGATAGTTAGTTCTGGTTCCATGGCAGGAGATAATGCAGGACATTTTTCTGCCTCATTTCCAACCCACTCACTGCACTGCTCGCTGCATCATCCCACAGGGTTGGTGATCAGGTAACCCACATCCGCATCCAGAATACTGGGGATTTCTATGACCTGTATGGAGGGGAGAAGTTTGCCACCTTGTCAGAACTTGTGGAATACTACACACAACAACAGGGCTCACTGCAGGACAAAGATGGAACCATCATTGACTTGCGATACCCGCTCAACTGTTCCGACCCCACTACGGAGAGGTACAGAGAGAGCAAAGCAGCTCATGCGTCTGTGATGAGACCTCCTCTGTATTTCATGGCCTTCTTTCTGCCCTGCCAGCATCCCTGGGGCTAACCCTGCAAAAAGTGCCTCCTGCATCCCGCAGCTTCTTATGCTTCCATGTCGACAGTATCCCCAAAAATAGCTGAATGTACCTTGACCCATCACGGCAGACCATATAGGGCTCTATTTTTACTTCTGATTTCCTGTTGTCTTTGCTATTTATATACTGTTCTTGAAAGCAAAGATTGTGGTGTTAGTTATGGGTTTGCAGAAGACCATAGAGTGACGTGTTATGTGGAAGCCCTCAGTCTTTCCCCAGACTTATTGGTTATTCCAGGCCTGCATGATTCGCATAGCTGTTAGAGCAGGACCGTGTTCCCCTGCTATATTCCTATCCTGCTTACTCTCTTCCCTGTCCCCGTTTTGCATATGTCTCTGACACCAAGTTCCTAAATCAAATCAGGTGGTTTTGCCCTTGCTTTGTGCTGCCAGGCTCTTTGATGCAGCTTGGAGATCAGTCGTGCCTTGCTCTGGGACGGACAGGTCCTCCTTGTGCACCTGGAGACAGGGAGCAAAGAAGCCATGGGCAAAATGCCTGGGTACCCCCTTGCTTACTCTTGCTTACCCCCCTGGGGTCAGGCTGCAGAGGGACCAGCTTCTGCCTGGCAGCTGTCCTCTCCTCTCAAGGCTGTTGGGTTGCAGCCCTGCAGCTTCCTCCCTTCCTCCCTGCGGTTGGAAACTTCTCTCCCCACCAGGCTCTTACGAAAGCTTCTCTCACTCTCTCCCCAAGTGATTTTCCATCACGTGGCTTTGAAGAGCTGGGTTCAATGGGGGGAAGAGAGGGGGGAACAGGACCCATTAACCCCTTTCTGCCTGTGGAGGGGAAACCTCTGAGCAGCAGAGGGGATCAACCATTCTCCAGGGTGTATCTGAGCACGGGCACATGGTGGCTAAACAGTTCTTCAGGATGAGGTGCAGAAATGAATGACTGCCATGCAATGAAAGTCGCCAGCTACTTCTTGCAGTGTGATTTCAACAGTGAAGCTACTTGCCAAAGCACAACGGCTGTCAGGATGGTTCCTAGATGTTGTGCAGGGGACTGCGTTGCTCTGGCCAGATGCAGGGGTAAATGAATGCCCCAGCTGCTTCCGTGACTGGGACGTGGCGTCCCAAACTCCATTTCCATTCCTGGGAACAGATAGCCTGCACCATGTGAAGTTCACCACAGACACCGGTATCACCCCAGGCCGCTGGCACTAAACCTGCTCCCAACAGCTCTGAGCACACTGGTGCATTTGCTGAGCACCAGCCTGTGCTTGGTGGCAGCACACGCAGTGGCATACAGAACGTTCCTGGTGCTTGTTGCAGTACTTGCAACGAGCAGGAGCAGGGAGGGGTGTTGCAAGTCAGTCTGATGTAACAGCTACTTGCTTTTGAAATGCTGCTCACCAGGGGAGATGGCCGAGATGTCTGTCTCCAGCCACTGAGGCAGCTCTGTGGGAGTGGGACAGAGCTGCAGTGACCATGACCTTTGTCTGGAGCAGCAGCTGTGCTGCAAAGGCCCCTGAACTCAGAGCCCAGCACACAGCTCCAGCTGGACACGGGGATGTCCCGAGACCTGTTTGAATTGGGCCCAGACCTGCTGCAGGAGAAGGACCCAAATCCCCTCCCTGACTGTGAGATGGGAAGGAGCAGGAGCATCAGGGCTGTGGTGGTCCCTGGTCTGAGATGGGTTCAGACCCAGTAAAATCTCCACCAGAAATAGATACTGGGAGGTCTAGGATTCAGATTCAGAACATTTCCCAGTGTCCAGAGCACCTCACAGTTGCAAAATTCCTATAATTTGGATCTCTAACTCCAGCTTCCAGATGAGTTTTGTGGAAGCAGGACAGAGCTGCAGTGGAAATGGCTCTCCACATCTCTACTTGGCAGCTCAGCAGGGCTCCCCATGACCTTCTGATGTGGTCCAAAGAGACTGTGGAGCTTGTGACAGGCATGAGGAACTAGAGGATTTGCACAGACAAGGTGGGTTACATCTGGAATTTCTGCAGGGCCAAGAGACCTGCAGTAGGAGGAGAGACCAGTGTTGTCCCATCTCCCAGGTAGCTTCTGGTGACCATCATGTGCACCCACACTGCTCAGTGCAATGACATCCTACCAGCTGGAAACAGCCCCCCCCAAACCTGTGTAGGTGGGAAGGGGCTTAGCAGCAGCTGTGCCACATGCACCATCCTTGTGCCCCTTGGCACCCTGGGTCCAGCCCTGCAGCAAGGCAGAGAGCACCTCAGTCAACTGGGGTCGCTCCTCGCCTTGTGTGGAGAGAAGGACCTGCTGACTGGGTGTTTGCACTGAGGATGGGAATGTATGTGCACATGGATCTACATCAGTGATAACTACTGGAAGCGGAATATTGTCTCCAAGTGGCTCCTTGTGCTCATGATCATGCTGATTGCTGCAGTGTGGTGTGCCCAGGGAATAGAAATTAATTATCCTTTGATTGAAGAGGTGACTGAGTTTCAGAAAGAGGGGCCATCTGGGTGCTGCTAAAGCTGATGGGAGAGTTTCTGACTCACTGGGGGTTTATTTTCGTTTCCCTGCTGTTTGAGTTTCCAAGGTGCCTTGCAGCAGTCAAGGCTCGGGTCCCAGTAATGCTGGGAGGTGCTGAAACCCAGGCACTACACTGCCCCGGTGGGGTTTCAAGCCAGCAAGCAGCTCTTGCCTGTGCTTGTGTGTATCTCACAACTGGATCACATCTTGGTGTTTTCCCACTGTGTCCTCTGGTACCAGCATTCTGCTATCTGGGTTCTTTCTACCTCCACCTCATCCCTTGTCCTTTCCCTTTCCTGTCCTCTCTCTACTTCTTTCTGTCTCATCTGCTTTTCCCAAGATCCTACTCTTCCCTTAGTTTCCTTCCCTCTACCTTGCCCTCCCCTCTGTTTCCTCCTTCCTTTCTTCCTCCCTCACCCTTACCCAGTGTTGCTGTCTTTGACTCACCAGCTCAAGGGCATCCACTTACCCGCATCTCCACCTCTCTTCTGACCTTCTCATGTTATTTTCCTAGGTGGTACCATGGGCATCTGTCAGGCTCTGCAGCTGAGTCACTCCTCCAGGCCAAAGCTACTCCTTGGACCTTCTTGGTGCGGGAGAGCCTCAGCAAACCCGGGGATTTTGTCTTGTCTGTCCTCACTGACCAGCTTAAACCCGGGGCTGCTGCTTCACCAGATGGGGCAACCAGTGCTTCTGGGGCCCGGCTCAAAGTCACGCACATCAAGATCATGTGTGAGGTAAGCAGTTGGGAGAGCAAAAAGAAAGGGAGTGGAAGAGGTCTCTGCTGATTATGTCCTCAAAAGCATGGGCCCTGACATCTGTTTCTGAATTTGGGTCAAAGTTCTGTCACCTTGTCGATTCCTTATGTCCTCACCTCAGCCTGGGTGGCCATGGGCAGTGCTGGGTGCTCAGACGTGGGAGGAAGCAGGGCTTATTGTGACCAAGAACTCCAGTACAGAGAGTTTGCAGTGAGAGGGGAGGATTCACCCTCTAATTACGAGCTCAAAAGAGTTAAAAACTCTTGGAGGAGGAGGAGGAGGGGTACCTGCAAGACTTCCACACTGAGTCCGAAGGATGTTACCAACCTGCCTGTCACAAGTTCTCCTATTTCTTTCATGTGGGATCATGCAGAGGGAGATTGCAAGGACAGAAAGCAACTGACCTTAAATGATAACCGTGGGCTTCCATCCACTAAGAACAGGAGTGGGTTCAGCATGCTACAAGCTCAGTGTTCTCAGGGCAAACTGCCATTTGGCATCCCTGCCAGAGGAAACGCTTCTCTAGATGGCACAAGGTGGTGCCTATGGCTTTGCACTCCAGTGTTACCTTTTCCCTGAGTGTTATCAGCTTTGTCTGTAGGAATGTTAGGAGTGGGACGTTACACATTCTTCCTCATTTAGAACGGACACTACACGGTTGGAGGTGCTGAAGTGTTTGACAGCTTGGCAGAACTGGTGGAGCACTTCAAGAAGACTGGAATTGAGGAGGTGTCTGGCTCCTTTGTCTACCTGAAGCAGGTAAATCCTGTTTTCTCTGTTTCTTAGGAATCCTTTGGAGGGACCTACTGCTTTGTGTCCCTCTCCTCCTTTTCTCCACAGCACATAGAGGAGACTTTGCTCTCCAGCAGCGTTTCTCTCTCATGCCAACCTCTTGTGTTTTCCCAGCCCTATTACGCCACGAGGGTGAATGCTGCTGACATTGAGAATAGAGTGCATGAGCTGAACAAGAAAAGTCTATCTGAGGAGACATCCAAGGCTGGATTCTGGGAGGAATTTGATGTAAGAATCTGCTGAGGGACATTATTCTGGCTTTTGGGGAAGTCCCTGGGCATCTCCTCATTCTCCACCCTGGACACAAACTTTTCAGGTGTCTTGTAGATTTATCTCTGAAAGAAGTCTCTGTTTGGAGCCTGTTCCTCTGGGGAGTGAGTGCCATCTTTAAGTGAACCTAGTGAGAAGAAATGTGTTTTTTCATGGTTGGGAGATTAAAGTCACTAAGACTTTAATTAGTAAGACAAAGACTTTAATTTAGCAAGGGCATGAACCTTGGACTCTTCAAGTCTAGATTTGCTTTTCACTTCTCTGCTCCTCCACAGGCATGCCCATGTGACCCCCAGAGTCACCACTGTTCCTCTGAGTGCCCACCTCCCCGTCATACATTGTGACCTTCCCATGACTGTTCTTTCTTCTGCTCTCAGAGTCTGCAAAAACAGGAAGCCAAGCAGCTGTTTGACCGTCATGAGGGTCAGAGACCTGAAAACAAGAGCAAGAACCGATACAAGAACATCTTGCCCTGTGAGTCTTGCTTCTCCACTATAAAACACAAGTAAACGAAAACAAACAAACCAACCAACCCCATACCCACTAAGTAGACACAGACAGGCAATGAAGGGCTGTCTGAGTCATCCTCGGCCCTGCCTCAGCCTGCTCTGTCCTCCAGAGCAGGTTACAAGGTGTGTGGCGTTAAGGATTTAAGAGCTGATGAGTGAGGTCACAGCCTTTTCCTGTCCTGAGGAACAAGGGAAGGTTGCATCAGGCTCATTGTCCCGATGGTCCATCACAGGGGTAGAGAGATGGGCAGATGGGGGGAGATTGGTCTGATACCAGAGAAGGAGAGGTGAAAACATGGGGCATGTTATGTTGCGTGCAGTAGGTAGTGTGAATGAGGTGGCGTGGGGCAGTGAAGGAGCTTCATGTGGCTGGGCAGAGTATCTCATTGCTCTGTTTATTCTTTCACTCCATCCACAGTTGATCACTCCAGAGTCATCCTCCAAGGAAGAGACCCCAATATACCTGGATCTGACTATATCAATGCCAACTATGTCAAGGTGAGGCTCGTGAAAGATGGCTGCATGCCCAAAATGGGGGAAGGCCTGCCCGTTCCTGCAGTCCTCCTGATCTTCCCCTGTCCACACTCAGAACAACCTGATCAGCCCAGATGAGTCCACTAAGACCTACATCGCTAGCCAGGGTTGCCTGGATGCCACAGTCAACGACTTCTGGCAAATGGTGTGGCAGGAGAACACATGCATCATTGTGATGACTACGCGGGAGGTAGAAAAAGGGAGGGTAAGTAGCAGTTTTCAGGTGTCTCAAAGCTGCCTGCTCTTCCCCTTCAACCTCTGCTCTGCTTTTTCTCCCTTTTCTGCCTTCTGCCTGTCCTCACCCCACCTCCTCTGCCCACACAGAACAAATGTGTACCTTACTGGCCAGAGCTGGGCAGCGTGAAGGAGTACGGTCCCTACCTTGTGGAGAATGCCGGGGAGCACGATGCACTGGAATACAAACTCCGGCACCTTTGTGTGTGTCCGTCGGATAACGTGAGTGTGCCGGGGAGAGGGCTGTCAGAGAACCTGTGAGTCCATCAGTCACTGTGTGTCTAAGGCTGGGAACTGCTGGGTGCTCTGGTGATGCTGCTGATACTATTCTAGGGTTTGCTGTTCCCACCGGGTTTGGATGGGAATCACACTGGTGGAATCACCAAAAAGTTGGCAGGCGACAAAGATTCCCTCTGGCTTCAGACCTACCTCTCCCTGGGACAGAGACCAGGGGCAGGACTGGGGTGCAGTTTTACCAGTGGAGTGTTTTGTTATTATCAGGGTAAGGCTGTGCGTGACGTCTGGCACTACCAGTACTTGAGCTGGCCGGACCACGGTGTGCCCAGCGAGCCGGGAGGAGTGCTCAGCTTCCTCGACCAAATAAATCAGAAGCAAGAGAGCATTCCAGATGCAGGGCCTATACTGGTGCACTGCAGGTTGGTACAGAGGCTGGGGTTTGAAGCATTTTCCATCCCTTATATAGGATGAGGTATAGAAAGCCTGTCCTACTGCACCAGCTGTCCCCCAGGATGTGGAAGTGATGCAGATGCCATCCCTGATACTTGCTTTTAACTCTTTGATGTCCCCAAACCAAACTCTCTGCCCGTTGAATCCACGACTCTCTTTCTTGTAGCAGCTGTTCAGCAATCCCACAAGTGCTGCATCCTTCCCCAGAAGCAGCTGCACTTGGTTTCAGGAGCTGTACTGCTCTCACCTCTGCTTGTCCTCTCCTTGCAGTGCCGGGATTGGCCGCACTGGGACTATCATCGTCATTGATATGATAGTGGAAACAATCTCCACCAAGGGTAAGAGCACCCCAAAGCATCTTGAAAGAAACTGGTCTACCCAGTAGGGCTGTGCTCCTAAGTCCAGCTGCAAAGTGGGGAAAAGCATCAGGTGTCTGTGGGAGAGACCCTGCCACAGCCCTGAGAAGGTTGTTCTATCCTTGCTGCTGGATTTCTGTGCACCATGTCCACTTACCGTGGGTTCAGCCTTCCCTGAGCTTGGGCTCTTCCTCCAGGGCCAGGCTTGAAAGATGTTGAGCAGGAAGGAGGGACAGGAGGTCCATACATGAATGAAGAGTATGGAGGGAGGTGGAGACTTCTTGACTGACCTCCTCTGTGACTGGGTTTGGTGAAGAATTTGGAGAGGGGGGCAGTGAACTTGTCCATAAGCTTTTCTGGTGTGCACTGCTAGGGCTGGACTGTGACATTGACATCCAGAAGACCATCCAGATGGTGAGGGCCCAACGCTCAGGGATGGTGCAGACGGAGGCCCAGTACAAGTTCATCTACATGGCCATCTGCCAGTTCATAGAGACAACCAAAAAGAAGCTGGAAGTTATCCAGGTGAGAAAGGGGACTCTACTTCCCTGTCCCGTGAGCCGAGGTCCTGCGTTGTGCTGCTGCTGAGCCCAAGTGCTGTTTCCTAAGCTTTGAGCTTGCACTGGGACCTACATGGACTATGATGGTGCACCAAGATTGGAGTCCCTGCACCTCTCTTTAAAACTCAGGGGACAACGTTAGCAGCAAAAACACCAGCCCCTTCTGAACTGCTGAACAGCAGCAAGCTTTAACACCGTTATTTCGACTCCATTCCATATGACATCTCTGCCAAGCATGGTTTTGTTACCAGCTGAATCTAGGACAGGCAAAGACTTTGCCCTCTTCTTGTCTTTCTGTCTTTCCCATCCTGGTTCTGCAATTGCAGGATTTTCTCCTACTAGCTGAAAAAATCACATCTTTTGTCTTTCCTTGTAGTCTTTGGCAGCATCCAGTAGCAGCTGTTACCTGTTTAATATTCTTTAGGTGGAATGTGGCACTCTTGGGCATGCCAGTGCCTCCAGAAATTTGTTCATGCCCACTGTCCTTCCCTGTATAAGGATGCATTTGTATCCCTGCTGCTCACCTCAGTGACAGCAGCGGGCAGAGTACATTGAGTCTGAGGACTTCAGCAGCCCACCCACCTTTGTGGGGATCCTAGCAGAAAGCATGGTTAAAAAGCCAGAACTCTTCCACGGAGCTGCCTCACAGGCTTCTCCCAGACCACACTCTTACCAGCTTTGTTTTTCTCTCCCGTAGTCTCAGAGAGGCAAGCCAAATGAGTCTGAGTATGGGAACATTGCCTACCCCCCTGCGGTGAGGAATGTGCATGCCAAGGCTTCCCGAAAATCCTCCAAGTAAGAGACCACCTAACCCAGGGGCCCAACCATGCCTGCCTCTGGTGATAGTCTCCCTGGCTTGGCTGGCTTTTACCTCTTGCTCATTTTTTCCTTTGTTTTTCCCTGGCCTTACAGGCAGAAGGAAGAGTCAACAGTTTATGAAAATGTGGGAAAAAAGGAGGAGAAGCTGTGGAAACAGCGCTCCTCAGAGAAGAAGCTGAAAGGCTCGCTGAAGAAAAAATAAGATTTTGAACCTGGGGTGCAGGACCAGAGCTCGTGTCCAGGCTGGCCTGTCTCACATTCCTCGTTCTTGGACTGGAGCAAGGCCTTCCCCTTCTCTTCTGTGCCACCTTTCAGTGCCCTGAGCCAGACTGCTTTGCAGCTCAGCTGACTGACTTCATCGTCCCTTGCCTGTGCAGGCGCCTGAAGTCTTCTCTAGCTGCCCCTTTGTCATTCATTAACATCAGGCCTATTGCTCTTTGAGCACTGGGGCCGAGTCACCTCTGCTGTGTCAGCCTCAGTGGACTTCCTGAGGAAGACGCTGAGTCTCTGCCCCCTACTGTGAACTGGAGTTTAGCCTGTTAGGGTTCCCTAAAGCCTCAGCCTTTCAAGTATGGAGGTTTTGGCCCATTTCAGCTCAGCTCCTCTGCAATTCGACAGAAAACTTCCTCTTTCCCTAACACCAACCCTCTGTCCTATCACCCCTCATTTGTTTGATCCTTCAGTTGTGTGCTGTAAATACACCAGACTTTAACCATGGCCGTATTTTCTCCTTTGTAAATAAACTTGCATTTGTTTGAAGGCTGAGTCCCAGCAGGTTTTTTTCTATAGTTTTTCTTTGAGTGTAGCTATACTCCTGGCTTCACTTGCAGCCCTGCGAAGACTTAGTAGAAAGGCTCAAGTGTAGTTTTCATCACTTCCTGCAGCCCTCAGACTCTTGAACAGAAGCTTTGAGCAATTACAGGAGCTCCTTGCTGTGAAGCTTCAGTGTTGGCAGTCGTCAGTTAAGTCTGAGCACAGAAAGTTACCTGTGACCGACTCAGATGCAGGCTTGTGCACTTAAATGTTGGTAGTTGGAAAAGCTGTCTCCATGCTCCTACATCATTAATCATTTTGTCTTCTCTCTCTCATCATCTGTCTTTGGGGGTATACAGCCTGAGCTGGAGAGTAAGTTGCAAGGGCTGCTTCGCTTCAAGAGCAGGGAACTGCTTGAGAGAGTCCAGTGCAGAGCCACAAAGAAGGAGTGAAGCATCTCTCTGCTGAGGAAAGGCTGAGGAAGCTGGGGCTCCTTAGCTTGGAGAAGAGGAGATGAGGAAGGACCTTGTTAATGTTTCATAAGTATGTAAAAGGTGAGTGTCGGGAGGATGGAACCAGGGTCTTCTCCGTGGCATCCAATGATAGGACAGGGGACATCGGGTGCAAGCTGGAACAGAGGAGGTTCCACATACAGGTAAGGAGAAACTTTTTCACCATGAGGGTGGGAGAGCACTGAACAGGCTGCCCAAGGGGTTATGGAGTCTCCTCTGGAGACGTTCGAAACCCACCTGTGTGACCTGCTCTAGGTGATCCTGCTGTGGCTGGATGATCTTTTTTGTTCCCTTCCAACCCTGAACATTCTGTGATTCTGTGAAAAAGTGCAGTGCCTGACGACTCCTTCCTAGGGATCACTTGGTAGAAATACAACTTCACCTTTATGGAAAAGGGAGACAGTGTGGCCACGTTGTGGCTTCATGAGCACTAGTCCGTCACGTAGAGAGCTGGACTGCTTAGCCTGGCCAAGAAGAGGCTGAGGGGTAAGCTACTCTCATCTACAGCTACACAGAGGGGTGGTAAGAAGTTAACGGTAGCAGCGAGTAATAAAACCAGAGGCAGTGGTCCCAAATTGCAGCTTGAAGACTCAGACTGGTTTTATCAGACAGCATTTGAACAGATGCTCAGAAGGGGGAACTCTGTCCTTGCAGGTTTTCCATACTTGAATGGACAAAGCCACAGCTGAGCTGACCTTGTGCTGGTAACATTGCCACTTGCAGCTGGTTTCAGTTGCAGAGAATGTGGTGGGGAATCCTTAATTTATGGGTACAAGTACGGTTTAGGCTGCAGGTATTTGCTAAAGTAAAAATGGCTCAGGTGTCCTGGACTAGGACCTGGTTAGAGCTGATGGCAGGAAGAATTCAGCCTTTCCCACTTAGGGAAAAGTCTCAGCTAGGTCACAGTGACTTAGGATCCAGACAAAGAATGCTTGGGAATGTGGGAGAGGGAATTTTGTCTGGTCTGAGCCACATCTAGGCCCTGTGTGGGAAGATAACTGCACAATCAGTTGCCATCAGCTCTCTGCCACAGGACCATAGAGAGCACTCTCCAAGTCCAGCTATAATCATCCCCTGCTTTGGTGTGGAGATCTTAAAACTGAGCTTTCTCCTCTCAGTATAGAGCACAAATTCAGATGGGGGAAGTGGCAGAAAGGACAAGAAATGAGACGTATCTTGAACTCTCTTCCACGTAGCTTGTGATATGGTGGCAATGGCCAACGTGCCAACGTGCCTGCAAGGTGATGTACCAGCCTGGGAGCTGGCAAGGTGAAGCAGCTACCAGTCTATATAAACCAGCTGGAAGGAGGCACTGCATCCTTCTAACCCTACCAGAGGACATGCCCACACTCACGTGCTTTGCAGGAGGAAGCAGGAACGCCGTGAGCAAGGCAGTCCCTTGGGCTGCTGAACACCTGCTCTGAGGAAACACCTACCTTTGCTTTAGGCTCCTGGGTAGGCAGCTTCAATGGACAGGATCCAATTCAACTGCTTCTTAAAGAGCTGCCACAGCCTAAAGAGAGGCATACCAATGTTTGGCTTAAATTCTACCTGAAGCACAGAGCAAGCCTAGGTTACTCCGAGACTCCCCTGTGTTTCAATTCCAGAACTTAGCGTGTCCGTAATATCTACTGCCTGCAAACAGTGTAGACTGAACAAGAGCTTTCCTGACTGCACACCAAGAAATGCAGCACTGAAATAAAGCAGTCTACCCTGCTTTACACTCGAGCACTGTTACATACATATTACTTTCGGGTGGCTATTTGAGAATGCAGTTTCTAAGCTGGTTCAAAAAATGGGTGCTTCCTTGACGTTGCAGGTCAAGGACCGTGGGTGTGGGTTATGGCTCTGAATTCCAGCGAGTTGTACAACCAGGCATCCACAGATTCTGTTCCTTTAAACACCTTATGCTCTGCTTGGCCAGGGGACCCAAGCAGCCTCTCTTCTTTGGAGAGCTTACGCTGGAGTTGTGCGTAAATAGAAGTGATTGGTTTTAAACAGTGGTGGTCTCATGGGTGTGGCCATCTTGGCCACTGTGATCATGAAACAGTTGGATTTAAACCCTCTGGTGATAAGAGGAAAACCTGTCAGCAGAGCTACTACCCTGGAGTTTGGGAAAGAAGACTTCAGTTTGCTTAAGGAACTGGTTACTACGTTCCCCGGGGAGTCTGCTTTTATGGCTACTGGGGCACGTAAACACTGGCTACTTTCAGGAGCACAGGAGCAATTCCAACGTCTCATCGGAAGTCAAGAGAGGCAGAAGGCTGGCTTGGCTCAACAGGGGTCTCCTCCAACCTCATCAGAAAGCATATGGGCTTTGGAAGGAAGGACAGGCTACCCAGGGGGACTACAGACACGCTCTTTGCCACTCCAGGGGGGCAATCTGTATGGCCCAAGGTCAGTTGGGGCTGAAGCTGGCTGGGACTGCGGGGGATTATAAAGGCTTTTTTAAGCATGCTAACAGAAGACTAAAGAAAACATTGGTCTGCTACTTACTGAGATGGGTCACCTCACCCCCAAAAGGGATGATAAAGCACAGACACCTAAGGCATTCTTCAGCTGTTGTCTTGGACATCAGTGATGCCTGGAGCTCTGGCCTGGAGGACCAGAACTAAAGGAGTCATCAGATGACTTGACCTTGTCTGGGATTTGCTGCTGCTGCAGCCAAATGTACGCAAGCCTATGGGGCCCAGTGCAACTCATCCCAGAGTACTGAAGAGTTGGCCAACGTTGTTGTGAGACCTCTCTCTGGTATTTGTCAAGTCTTGGGAATCTGGAACAGTTGCAGTTGGCTGGAAGCTGGCAAATGTGCCAGTTTTCAAGAAGGGCAAGACTGGCCTGCCAGTTTCACTCTGGTGCCTAGTAAAATGACAGAGATGATCTGAGGAGTTATCAAAATAGACTTGGAAGTCCTTGGTTAAAACCAGTACGGGTTTAGGAAGGGCAAATCCTGCCTTACTAACTTAGGAATATTTCATGGCAA
Source organism: Chloroceryle aenea (assembly GCA_013399075.1). NCBI lineage: Eukaryota > Metazoa > Chordata > Aves > Coraciiformes > Cerylidae > Chloroceryle > Chloroceryle aenea. The sequence continues at coordinate 134,483 of VWZY01005823.1, forward strand.
GGTTACCTGCCTAGGGGACAAAAGGAAGGCATCAGATGTGGGATTTTTTTGGATTTTAGCAAAGCTTTTGATGCCGTTTCTCACAGTATCCTTCTGGAGAGCATCCAGCTAGCCCAGTACACAATACAATGGGTGAACAACTGGCTGAGGAGTTAGGCTCAAAGACTTGTAGTACATGAGGTAACCTCTAGCTGGTGACCAGTTACTAGTGGTGTTCCCCAGGGCTCAATTTTAGGGACAGTGCCCCTCAAAGCTTTTATCAATGACCTAGATGTCGGAGTTAAGCACGCTTTAAGCTTGCTGACAACACTAAGTCAGGAGCTGTTGACTCCCTGGAGAGGAGAGAGATGATTGGCATGCTTGGCAACCACCAGCCACCTGAAATCTAGCATGAAAAAATGCCAGATTCTGCACCTGGAATGGTGCAATCTTGGATGGTGTAATCTTAGAGGGACTGAGGGCTGACCTTGCTGCTGTCTACAACTTCCTCGTGACGGGAAGTAGAAAGGGAAGTGCTTCTCCTTGGTGTCCAGCAACAGGACATGAGAGAACATCTTAAACCTGCTTCAGGGGAAGCTCAGATTGGATATTAGGAAAGTTAATCACTGACAGGTTGGGTCAAGCTCCCCAGAGAAGTGGTCAGCCCCAAGTCTGTCTCTGCTCAAGACGTGTTCAGACAACACTCTTCTCCACAGTTTAACTTTCAGGTTGTCCTGCGGGCCGTGAGGAGACAGCCATGGTGACCCCTGTGGGTGCCACACAGCTCGGGAGATCCTCCCACTTTGCCAAATCTCCAAATCCTAGATCCAGTAACAAAGGAAAAAAGCTCGCCCCTGAAGCAGACAAGATTTTGCCTTTGAAATCCAAGCATAGCAGAAAGTTTCATCAGTAGAGGAAGATTTCTCCCCAGGAAAGCAGGGTACCCAAAGTGTTAACAACAGAGGTGAGGACAAAGTCCATACACGCTGCTGTGACATGGAAAAGCACAGTAAACCTGTGCTCATCTCTAGCACCCAGAGGCAGCTGCCAAACTGGCCCTGGTCAGCCATGCAGCTCTACAAGCATCCACACTTGGCCTCACTCTGCCCCACCCTGTGATCTCTCAGCGAACAGGAGGGTGTCATTTCTGTCCCTTTCCTCACAACATCCCCATTCTGCCTTCAACCAAATAAAAGCTCTGTTCCACCTCCCCCCTATGCAAAATTTCAGGCACTAAGCACACTTAGACAGTGTATTTTTTTTTTTTTTTTAATTTCTACAAATGTTTGAAAGAATCACCGAGCAGACAGTGACACGACTAGATATTCCAGCAGTGACAGGCACCCAATGAATGACATTTCCCTGAATTCAGTCCCAGGTTGTCATGGGATCAAGAGTGAAGGAGGAACAAAATTTACTAGAAAAAAGCTGATGGCAGAACTCCCTTGCCTGGCTGAAAAGAACTCTGATTTTACCCTACAGAAATCTAAAGATTAATGAATTAATTACTATATCCACGTGGGTTAATGCCAGTGATCCCCCTTGCCTCCTCCCCACATTTAACTGGTTGGGTGAGAGAGGATTTACAGCTGTTAAAAGGCAGAGCCACAGACTGAGCAGGGGCATGGGAACCAAACCTGGCTACTGGACTAGCAAATTCCAAGTGAGGGCAAACAGTGCTAGCAGAGGGAGTTCAGAGCTCCTCACTCGTATCTTCTGCTGGTCAGTGCCACCAGTTCTAGGAGTCTTTAGTTTCTTTCACTTCTTCCCTTGTTTGAGTAGGAGACTGTCACTGAAAGGGAAACAGAAGCGAGTCATTAGTCCAGAAAGCATAAACAAGGCCAAACCAGACCCCCACTACACACTTAGGGGTGTGGAGTGTCACACCTAAAGGAACTGGACTTCCAAATCCTTCCTATTTGATTTGATAAGCCCTCTGGGATAAGACAGAAATCTAATCAGATATAAGGAATCCCTATCTTACAATCAGAGATCTCCCTGAGGAACAAAAATCAGTTCTGACTTCCTTTGTTGATTCTAAGAAGTCTAAGCTTTCAGCTGCCTGCTCTTAGCTCAGCACTGCCCTGTCCAGTAATCACAGAGCCACCAAACGCCCGACAGCTAAGAACGCAGGAACAGGGGGGGTTCTATCATGGACTGGAAATCCTTTGGAGAGTAACAAAAGCAACTTCCAGAGATCATTACCCCAAACCAACATTCCTATGATCACCTAACTGCCTTCTAACAGCCCTCTGCTGTAAATGTCTGAGTATGTGGGACAGGTAAGAAGATGCTTCTCAGTTACACCTGCCTTCCCCACAGGAGGTTCCTTGTGGGTCATACACAGAGTGCCAACTACTATCTCCTACTTGATGTAGATGTTACTGTGGCCCCTGCAAGGAAAGCTTCAAGCTTCACGTTACGAATGGGAAGATAGCGATGGAATAAGCTTCCCGTGGCCAGAAAGGCTCAAGCCAGAAACATCCCTGCTCCAGGTGAACATCAACATCCTAAGTACTGATAAAAGAATTAAAATAAACAGTGCCTTACCTTCCTCTGTGTGTCAGAAGATGCAGTCGAGGGTGGGGGGGAAACAAACAAAAAGTAAATTGTTTAGATTTAAGAAAAATCTCCATTTCCACAGTAGTTCCTATTTCCCTACTTAGCTGTGTCCTCTGGCATCAGGATCCTCTCAGAGTAAAGACCCTGAGAGTTCCAGAAAGGGGACCAGCTTCACAGGTAAGGTGTGGGTGAGTCTAGCCATCTAGCCTCTTTACCTGGTGAAGCCTTCATCCTGCAGGTTCAGTACCAAGTTATCTGCTGTGAGATACACACGGTTTTGGGAGCCAGCAATCTGAAATTCATTAGAGAGATGATGTAAGGGAGTATGAACGCACGTGGAGGGACAGCACTAATAAAGATCCTATCTCCCTCTCCCCCTTCAGATGCAGCACTTGTTTTATTCCCTTAAAAAATCATTTAAATCAATGCAATTCCCCAAAACAACTCTGCGATTTCCTGACTTCCCACACCAGTGCCATCAGACTTTCTAAAAGAAATGCTCATTCTGTCTCTCCGTCAGAATGACCTTTGATTCCATGCTTATCTGTCCCCCTCTCTCAGCCTGCAGGAAACAAGGAGCTTTTGGTAGCTGCAGCCGAGTGTGGGTGATGGAATCTGATGTGGATCTAGCCTTGCCATACGGAGGGCGTGAGCTCCTGGCCTCACCATCATCGCAAGCTAAATCTTCAGCTCTACTTGAGCAGGAGCAAAGATCAGGACAGGGCAGATCACATTCGCCTTAAATTCATCACGTGGCCACCGGGCTGGGAGGACAACACAAAGACTGCAAAAGGACGAAGGAAATGCTGTGCTGCAGTGCTCACCGTTTTTGAGATGTTCTGAGCAGCTCGGATCTTGCGGAGCTTGATGTAGCCTGGATTCCTGCTGAGAGCTTCACCAAGGTACAGGGAGAGAAAGTTAAGGAAAGACCAGCTAACGGGCACCGCCTGCACTCGAGCCATTCTTCCTGATCCATGCCACCAAACATCTCAGGGGAAAAACCCACAATCTCTTATCCCAGTAACTCAGGCCTTTGGGCAGGCATATTTTTACTTTCCCAAATCAAGAACAACATGATGGACCATGGTCACACAGTCACTAAAAGTTAAACTTTACCATAGGGAGTGAAGGCTGATGGCCTTCTCTGCTCTGACCTGCAACCTCAGTCAAAACTTGCTCCAGCCAACTGTAGGGGTAATAAATGTCAGTAACATAACTGAAGCTATCATCTGGTAACAGTCTCTCAGGTGTGAGCCCAATGGGACAGACTCTCGGGACTATCAAGCCACATCCCAAAATATCTCCCAAGGCAGGATATCATCTTGGCAGCTGTAGCTTCCCCTTCAGCTTGAACAATCTTCTGCTTCTGCTCCTGCTTGGCCTTCTCCACCAGAAACTGTGCACGCTGTGCCTCCTGCTGGGCTGCAAAGAGAATGGCCAAAATCATTGGAAGCAGATCCCATCTTCTGAGCTCTGCTCCAGAACCCTTGAGCTGAGAACCCTTGGAAGCAGGCTCTGCTTCCAAGAGAGCTGGAAGCATTCTGAGGCCCTATCTGCAGGTATAAAATCTGAATGTGCTTTAAAATAAACTCAACAGCACCTCAACCCTTTACTCACCCACTTGCTTCGCCTCCACGGCTGCCGTGTATTCACGGCTGAAGCTAAGCTCTGTGATAGCCACATCGTCCAGGATGAGGCTGAAATCCTTGGCTCGCTCTGTCAGTTCTCGCCTAATGAGCAGAGACACCTGAAACACAAAGATAGCAAAAGCCAGTGCCAAACCAGGCTGCTCCTCGCTTCTTGTTCCACAGTTCCTACGTGTTTTGGCAGCAAGCATTTCCTTCTCCACCTCGCATTTGCCACTGTTTGCAGTCTGACTGTCTCATCATACATGCTTTCAGGTGGAAACCGAACAAAACTGCCATTTATCACATCTCTTATTACTGTAGCTGGGAATTAGTGTGGCTTTGTGATCTCTTTGGATCACTGTTGTTGGGACGTATTTTAATTTGTTTTACCTTTAATTTGCCACTAAATTTGTCAGGCAGCCTGACGAGTCCAGCAACAATGACTGTGACAGTATCACATGCCCGACCAGGCTGGCATTTGCTTTTACTTTTATTAGAGCTGTTTCTGAGCAGAAGTCTAAACTTATGCCAGAAACTTTTACTGTGTGAGCTGCAAAGGTGTAACTACGTAAAGTCACTTCATTTTCGATTACCAGCTGCTTCAATAGGCATCACTTCACGGCAAAGGCCACTAGATGAATACATGACAACAAAGCAAATTCAATTCAATTTGTTCAGAAATTTCAGAGATGCTTGACTGTTGTCTTTGCTTCCAGTAAACCTGAATCACTTGCAGACAGTGTTTCTTTGCTGTCGCATCCTTCCTTTCCACTCATTCTTTTTGTCCAAGATTGAGTCCCCTCAGCACACACCACCCGGCCAAGCACAACACCCTCGTGTCCCTGCTCACAGTAAGACCTGGATGCTGAGTTCTAATCTTTGCATCTTTTGTCATGGATCAGAGAACAGTGAAGAGCTGTTTTGTATTTCATCTGACTTATTTTCTTTAGCAGTCTCCAGCAGGATTTCCTCTAAAGCCTTTTAAAAGAAGACCAGCAACTTCTCTCTCCCTCCCTTATGGTAGGTGATGAACATTCTCAGACTCCCTGGCCATCAAATTATCAGAACACAAACTTTCAGATACAGGCTTTTTTAAGATAAATATTTCTATTATTCTGCAATCCCCACAGACCACTCGCTGTTGTTTTTTTGTTGTTTTTTTTTTTTTCCTACCCAGAAACATCTGCCACCTTTCTGCAGCATCCATTACTCAAAGCTCACAGCTCTGATAACTGCTCATCAGCTTCACTTTTCAGATCCTTTACAAGTGTTTCATTTGCTCTGACAGCTCTTCTGAGACCCATGAGGGACCAGATTAGTTGTTTTTAAGACAGTTCTACTGTTGCCTGTGGGCTATGATGTAAATCATCTCTCCTGCCCGCACTGTTACACTACAATGTAGCTTTGCACTATATATACCAACAAATCCAGGTTTCTTCTCAGGAACTAGCAATGCAGCCTTAGTACTTCTATCTGTATCACAATCAAACTGTAAGCAGGATACAGTTCCATGCCCTTTCCACTTGGCTGCAGCATCTCCCAGCACCGTGTATTTACCATTCATCTGCCACAACATTCCCCACAGCCACCGTTTAGCCATTTCTTTGCAATCTGAACACAAGTCTTCTCTGAAAGAGTCTACCTGGGCTCTCTGCGTGATGAGCTGTGAAGCATTAAACTTGGCTACCACGCTCTTGAGCACTTCATTGACAATGGAAGGCAGGACTCGCTCCTCGTAGTCCAGGCCCAGGCGCTGGTACATACTGGGCAGCTCTGCGGCATTCGGGCGCGTGAGAACGCGCAGGGAAATGTTGACCATCTGCAAGTCTGGTGATAAGAAAGGAAGAGAGGTGAGCAAGGTGAGCAGGGCCAGC